>JADZMA010000038.1:0-100889 GCA_020796225.1 Arion vulgaris | reverse complement strand
TTCTAAAAGTTTATGCTAACCAATTTTATTCTAAAAGTTTATTCTAACCAAGTTTTTTTAAAAGATATCAACCTTTATTCTAAAAGTTTATTCTAACCAAGTTTATTCTAACCAAGTTTATTCTAACCAAGTTTATTCTAACCAAGTTTATTCTAAAAAAGTTTATGCTAACCAAGTTTATTCTAAAAAAGTTTATTCTAACCAAGTTTCTTCTAAAAAAGTTTATGCTAACCAAGTTTATTCTAAAAAAGTTTATTCTAACCAAGTTTATTCTAACCAAGTTTATTCTAACCAAGTTTATTCTAACCAAGTTTATTCTAAAAAAGTTTATTCTAACCAAGTTTATTCTAACCAAGTTTATTCTAAAAAGTTTATGCTAACCAAGTTTATTCTAAAAAGTTTATTCTAACCAAGTTTCTTCTAAAAAGTTATGCTAACCAAGTTTTTTCCCCAAAAAGTTTATTCTAAACCAAGTTTATTCTAAAAGTTATGCTAACCAAGTTTATTCTAAAAGTTTATTCTAACCAAGTTTAGTCTAAAAAGTTTATTCTAACCAAGTTTATTCTAAACCAAGTTTATTCTAACCAAGTTTATTCAACCAAGTTATGTAACCAAGTTTTTTTAAAAAGTTTATTCTAACCAAGTTTATTCTAAAAAGTTTATTCAAAACCAAGTTTATTCTAAAAAAGTTTATTCTAACCAAGTTTATTCTAAAACCTTCATTCTAACCAAGTTTCTTCTAAAAAGTTTATGCTAAAAAAACCTTCATTTAACCAATTTTTTTTCAAAAAGTTTATGCTAACACTGTAACTTCAAAAAACTTTGTTCAACTACTAACTTCAAAACCTTCATTCTAACCAAAGTTTTTCTAAAACCTTCATACTAACCAAGTTTCTTCAAAAAAATTTCATGCCAACCAAGTTTTTCTAAAAAGTTTATGCTAACACTGTAACTTCAAAAAACTTTCTATTTTAACCATATTTCTTCTAAAATCTTCATTCTAAACACATAACTTCTAAAAAAGTTTTCTCTAACCATATCTTCTAAAATGGCCTCTCTCTCTCTCTCTCTTAGCCTGTTACGCCTGGCGTTTAGGGCAGCAACAAACGTACACCATTCTTCCCTGTTCATGGCCTTCCCCTTATTGTGTTCCAGCTATGATTCATTTTCAGCTCTTGCCCCTATCGTTCTCCTCCAGGTGTCTTGGGTCTCCACGCTTTCGCCTACCCTCTGGATCCATCTCGTGCAGCGTGTCGGAGCCAGTCTCCATGCGCATCACATGTCCAATCCATCTCCAGCGTCGTCTTCGGATGATAGTGCCTATATTCTCTTGGGCACTGCAAGCAATTCTGATTCGAGATAGTAGTCGGCCAGTACACGCGTAAGATTTTTCGCAGACAAGTTGTTGAAAGGCGGGAGAGTCTGGACATATCCTGTTCTGTCATTCTCCAGCATTCCGATCCGTACAGCAATGTTGACAGCACACAGCCGTTATAGATACTAGTCTTGGTTCTGATGCTGTATTGGGCAGATTTCCAGGCGGCTTTGAAGGGTCGGGGAATGCACTGCGTGCTTTACTCAGTCTTTTTTTAAGTCAGATCCAGCGCCTCCTTCATTGCAATAACATTTCCAAGGGTGAAAGCGGTTGTATCTCGGAGGGTTTTACTTCAGTTTGACTGGTGCTGGGGTTCTATGTTCAGAGTCATTACTTCAGTTTTCTTCTGATTTATTTTCAGCCCAACCATCTCCCCATATTGGTTAAGGGGCAGGTTTTTTCCCCGGGATATTCTATGTGTATGAGATAGGAGGGATGTCATCTGCAAAATCTAGGTCTTCCGGGAGTGGATGGAGGTCCATCTAATACCTCTTGCCTTATCTTCCGTTGTTTTACGCATCACCCAATCTATGACAGTTTTGGGAATAATGGGGCTGACATAATACATCCTTGTCGCACGCCTGTTTTTACTTCAAACTTTAGTTCTGAAGTTTAAACCACTGCATGCAAACTTGCTGTAGCAGTTTTTAAAATATTTATAAAACACAGTAGGATTCCATACCATCTTAAGATACGCCATAGACTTTCGCGGTGTATGCTATCAAAAGCCTTTTCAAAATCTACAAAGTTGATATAGAGTTTGTTTCTTTTCTTGCATTGTTCTATGATATTTCTAAGAGCAATATTTGGCTCTATAAAAGCCCGTCCTCTGAAAACCTGCTTGTTCTTTTAGTTTCTTATCCACAGCGTCAGTAATACGTTGTACGATGATTTTGCTTAAGATTTTACTTTGGGACAGAAAGCAGTGTTATTCCACGCCAATTATTCAATCAAAGTGGAGCCCTTTGGGATCTTTATGATGATCCTCTGTTCCATGCACAGGTATTATTTGGGCATTCCATATAGAGTAAACAAGGGTTAAAAATATTAGTGCAAGTTCTGGGTCTATTTTGAATAGTTCTGCGTTGTTATCATTCCTGTGCTGTTATTCTTAAGAGATTTAATTGCTGAATGATCTCATCCTGGCTGGGTGTTTCAATGCCAATTTCTAACTCCTCTGTTGGTTCTGGTATGGTTTATGCTACGTGGAGGTGGTCTGTTTAGCACCTCTTAAAATGTTTTGTCCATCGTATTTTGTTCCTTTTTTCCGTTGTCAATAGTATTCCATTCTTATCCTTTTTGAGAGTATTTTTCTAAAATGGCCATTCTAACCATATTCTTTCTTAAAAAAGTTTTCTAACCATATTCTTTCTAAAAGTTTTCTAACCATATTCTTTCTAAAAAGTTTTCAACCATATTCTTTTTAAAAAAGTTTTCTAACCATATTCCTTCTAAAAAAATTTTCTAACCCTATTCTTTCTAAAAGTTTTCTAACATATTCTTTTCTAAAAATGTTTTCTCTAACCATATTCTTTCTAAAAAAGTTTTCTCTAACCATATTCCTTCTAAAAATGTTTTCTCTAACCATATTCTTTCTAAAAAAGTTTTCTCTAACCATATTCTTTCTAAAAATGTTCATTCTAACTAAGTACATTCCCTGTCTCACACACAAGCCCAGATGTTCCGCCTCTGCAGCCGTCATGTTCAAATCATCAGTTACATCCTGAATCCATCTTCCCGTGGTATTTTCTCCTCTTTGCAGGGTACCTTCTATACGTGCTTCACTCATAATAAATTTCAGTTCGGCTGTTTAATCGATATCCTGGCAAACTGAGCTTGTCAACTTCAAACCAACAAATCAACCGAGCTTGCCAACTTTCAAACCAACCAATCAACCCAGCTTGACAACTTTCAAACCAACCAATCAACCCAGCTTGCCAACTTTCAAACCTAATTTATAGAGAACAATGTATATCAATTGTTTTTAAAAATATGCCAATAGACAGATCAGAACTATCTTGGGTCTCAGGGACTCGGCTGCCTGCACATGTGGAGTCCCAAAAACAGTCCATAAAGCACATTTTGTAAGACTGTCCCAGCGGGCGGTGAGATCTGGCCACAAGAACAACCATTCAGAATAAACTATGGGGAACCTGGTGAAGACCTCGCGCACCGTCCTGTTTAGGGAAACATACCGAAGTAGTCGCATATCAGAAGTTGATCGCAGAAGAAGATGAAGAATCTACTTTCAAACCAACTAGTCTATTAATAAAACAAGAAATAATACTTACATTGCCATCATCAAATGGGGAACTATCGTAAAGAGGATTAGCAAATCCTGGGTCAATGTGAGACGCGGTATGAGGTTGGGAGAAGACTCCAGGAATAACCTGAGCGTTGCTCTGTGCCCGCGACGAGGGAAACTGGGAAACACTGGCATCGAGGGCAGCTGGAAGTTATGCATATTTGGTACAGGAATCTTCTTCTGTAGGACAAAGAAATTTGTTAGCTGCATAATTCTTTGTTTTATGTTCATGGATTCATTCATTTTCTCACGTCCACATCGCTCTACTATAGTCTCAACCTATTTCTTCTTTAACTTTCCTTGAAACATAAGACATCAACAAGTGTCCTCCAACCAGATCTATCTTGACTGATTGATTGATAGGACCATCATCATTGCATTTCGGTGAGTAACCATGTGTGCTCCAATCTCTGAGCTTAGTTCCTTCCAGACTTTCCTGTCTCTTCTCTCTCTCTGTCTACACCTCGTATCTATGTCTACCCCAATCCCTGAAGCTTACGAAACAAGGTGTTACAGTAAGTTTTTAAAAACATCATGGACAGAGAAGAGAAATAAAGATACCCCTACAAGACCTGAATATCAAGGAGCATTGGCTCATAAATAACATCATGTCTTGGGGGATGAACTATTTTGGAAACCTTAAACGTCACAGTGGTTTGGAGAGAACGGTACTGGAAGGCATGGTTTCTGGAGTACGAGGCAGGGACGACCAAGATGAAGGTGTTGCAGGACATCAAAGAAACTTTGATCTTGACGCTGATGAGAGGGGAGAACTTGTAAGAGACGGTTTGTCAGGCGGGTTGTAATAAAAGCGATGTTTCCACAAAGGACATGCACTACGTAGCTTGAATATGATTGACTAGTGCACTGTATAACCCATCTATAAGATCACTGTATGACCCATCTAGAAGATCACTGTATGACCCATCTAGAAGATCACTGTATGACCATCTAGAAGATTCTGAAAAACATATGACGGGTCTTGCCAGCGGACAATTAAAAATAAAATGTGTGTTTCTTCCTATGAATTCAAGTATAGTCAGAACTGCTAATATGGTACTTTGACTGGTTTTGCGCGAAGGCGTGCTCTCCTGCTATCCGTGTCCTCGTCATTCTGGCGAGCCTTTTCCCGACTTCTGAGGTACTTGTAATTTAGATCTGCAAGTAAAGGAACAGGAAATCTGTAGTTAAACCCTCGCCGTGCACACCGATATTGTTTGGATCCTTGCTGGCCTCGAATCACGGAATTAGTACGGCGCGTGGTTATTAGCGAAGTAGGTTATCGACTCCCCTGCCGGCCCCCCGACAATGGTTTAATGAAATTAACTTTATACTCATAGAACTATAAAGAGATTCTGGAATCAGCAAAAATATCTCCATCGACAAAAATAATTAAAATAAGTTAGAATTCGCCCATGTGGTGTCAGGCCGTAAGGGAAGCAAAGAATAGTACACTGCGACCTACAAGGCATGTCGTAAGAGGCGACTGACGTAGGACCTAGGAATCTACCCAAGTAAATAAAAGTATCGCAGAAATGGGATGTGCTAACCTACTCGTAGGTGCATAACTAGCAAATGTACACTCGCTCTAGGCTCAGGTCACATACAATCACACAGAGTGATTAACAAGTGGTGGATATGGAGCCCCTGAAGAAGATACAATGGAAACAAGATAAAAGGTGGATCACAGAAATAAAAGAGGCAGTGAAAGACACCATGTACGAAACGCACACCAGAGCCCGCTCTAGAAGTCTCTTCTTAAACAAAACAGGATTAGAAAAAAAAGAAAAGAAATGAAGGAGAATATTCTTTGTTCTTTATCTGTGTCTAAGTAATTAAGCTCTTGTTTATGAGTCGAAGATCTGGATTCAAATCCAGACCGCACGTTCTGTTCCTGAGTGTATTTTTCCAGAGAACCCTAGGATTGTTGCTGGAGTTACGGAGTTCGTGCTTTGTGCAATAGTTTCGGCAGATGGCGTGCCATTTCTACGGAAAGAGGGCGAGCCATATGGGATAAAACCCGGTGCAATCAAGTCAATCCTTCGGCTTAAAACCATTCTTTTAATCGTCTTTTTAATGAAACTCCAAGATATTTAACTTGGAATGTGGCTGCCAATGTGACCATACTGACTCGTGAAAGCACCCTCATATTTCTGGTCTGACTTCTGAGCATGAGGAACTGATTGCAACACAAAAAAAAAATAAAAAATAAAAGATGTACTCACCCTGTTCTTCTGAAGATGACAAGGACAACGACGACAGCAATGATGATAATAATGAAAAGAACTCCAAAAACGATGCCGCCATAGAACCACCACTCATGGCCACACCTGAAATAGAAGTAATGTCAAAACTCTGGGTGTCTTTGTCAAGTCAGTTATAGTGTACATTATAGTGTACATTATAGAGTACATTATAGAGTACATTATAGTACATTATAGAGTACATTATAGGTACATTATAGTGTACATTGTAGAGTACATTATATTTACATTATAGTGTACATTATAGAGTACATTATAGTGAATTATAGAGTACATTATAGTGTACATTATAGTGTACATTATAGAGTACATTATAGTGTACATTATAGAGTACATTATAGAGTACATTATAGGGTACATTATAGAGTACATTATAGGTACATTATAGAGTACATTATGGGGTACATTATAGAGTACATTATAGAGTACATTATAGGTACATTATAGGTACATTATAGGGTATATTATAGAGTACATTATAGAGTACATTATAGAGCATTATAGGTACATTATAGGTACATTATAGAGTACATGTGTACAGTGGAGTTTGGTTACATTCTTATTACGTGGTCGAACCACTTCATTCTTTGTTTCTCAGTAATTCGCAAGGTTCTGTGCAACTTTCTTCTATGCTGATGTTGGTGACTGTCTATCTGGTGTTCTTGATTAATTTCGTAAACATAGCATTTCTATGTAGTTTTTTTTTGTGACAGTACTTGCTCATTGTTATTAATTTGTTTTAATATTACAACAATACACATTTATTGTTGTATTATTTTTTCCGTATTATTATTGAATTGTCGCTAGGTTCTGCGCCTCCCAGCCATCAGTCAGACGCACCCATGTTCGCAACATCGTCAGAAGCATTTGTCTAGTCCAAGGGTTTCCCTAAAGTAGGCGGTACCACCTCCCAGTGGGCGCAAAGCCGTCTAGGGGCGAAGTGGGTTCAGAAACATTGTGAGGGGGAGGGGGCAACACAAAATGTATGTCTTGCAAAGTGGTGGTGGCCTGGTGTTTGGGAATCATTGTCTAGTCTACGTTTCCCAAAGTGGGGGTAGTCTAGCGTTTCAAAGTGGGCGGTAGTCTAGTGTTTCAAAGTGGACGCTAGTCTAGCGTTTCCTAAGTGGGCGGTAGTCAGCGTTTCCCAAAGTGGGCGGTAGTCAGCGTTTCAAAGGGGCGGTGGTCTAGCGTTTCCCAAAGTGGGCGGTAGTCAGCGTTTCCAAAGTGGGCGGTAGTCTAGCTTTCAAGTGGGCGGTAGTCTAGTGTTCCCCGTGTGGCGGTAGTCTAGCGTTTCCCAAAGTGGTGGTAGTCTAGCGTTTCCAAAGGGGGCGGTAGTTCAGCGTTTCAAAGTGGCGGTGGTCCAGCGTTTCTAAGTGGCGGTAAGCGTTTTAGGGGCGATAATGGGTTCATAAGAATTTGGGGTGTTCAGGTGATTAGGAGTCAGTACTCTTAACAAAGAAATTAATATAAATATTTTAAAATAAATTATTTTAGTGATTTGCGATTGAATAATCATTTAAAATTTGAATTTTGTTAATTCATCTATGCCCTTCTACACGATCCATTTATTCAATCAATTTCCTATTCCATGCATATAATCATTTGAATATTGACCATGTATGACAGATATATGTATCAACTTTCTATGTTAAAGAGAAATAGAGCATGTATATATGGGGGGACAAACTGTTATAATATGAAGGAGGGCTTTACAAAGTTTATGTTGTGCAAAATCGATGGGCGAAAAAGTTTGGGAATCTATGGTCTAGTTCATATCATCTCTGGCTTCTGGTCAGCCATAGAAGGTACATGCATATTGTCTGGTAAGACACGCAGATATATTTCTAGAACTAATGTAGTAGAAGAAGAAGAGCACTTGCCGATGTTCAGAGGTGAAGGTTCGACTTGGTTGGTGGCTAGAGAAAGTTGCACCCCATCAATAGCATATTCGTGTCCGCCACTGCAAGTCTGATGATACATTGAAATATTGTTACTGTATGAATATTCAACTTATGAAAACGAAAATAAAAGTAAATGATAGGATAAATGGCGCCAATATTAAAATGCAAACATGTCACCATGAACACGAAAAGAGCATTGTACAGCACAACTTTCTAACTACATTATGCTACCAGTGCCAAACCTGGACGCTGACATCAAATGATAGAAGAAACTAGTCACGACAGAGATGAAGTATCTACGCAGAATGCTGGGGTAACAAGAAGAGACCGGTTGAGAAATGAAGACATCAGGAAAAAGGGACAACATCAGTACTGAATCATAAAAAACAACAAATTAAATGGTTCGGCTACATAAACAGGTTACCAACAAACATGCACTCAAAGAGTAATGTTGTCTGATACAATGGAAACAAAGCAAAAGGCCGGCCACGCAAAGGTGGATCTCAGAGATAACAGAGATGACAAAAGACACTATTTATGAAGCGCACACAAGGGCTCGTTCTAGAAATCTCTTCTTATTCTGACGCTGTGAGACAAAACAGGATTGAAGAAAAGAAAGAAAGAAGACGTTAGAACAAACATGGAAATAATAAAACAGCATAAACACATACACACGCGCGAGCGCACACACACACGCACACACACTTTACCTATAAATTGTGTTGTATTTTCTCTACCTTCTTTACACGTTACATAGGGCTGCAACGTTATTTCTCCATACTGTCTCATCCTGCAACCTGTTTAATCTCTTCTCTGGGAAATTTAGTCCAATATTTCTCGATTCTTTCAGTAAAGTTGTTTTAATGTTTCCTATCGTGCTCTTTCTTTCTGGAAGCATTTATCTCCCACTTCAATACATTTTTGTGATTCTGTTTTGTGATCATTTCTGTCAGAGTATGCCCAACATATCTTCATCCTCCAAATGACGTCCTGAATATATAGAATGCTGTACGATAATTGGTTACTTATTTCTTCTTCTTGCGTTCAGATGTAGCCAGGTAGGGCCGCTTCTGACTGATTTTGCGTGAATGCTTGCTTTACTGTTTTAATCATTGTCCCCCGCCCAACAGGCGTATCTTCTCCGACTTCAAATGTAGTTACTTACTTAATTATTTTATAGCCCGTGTATTGCCGGGACTGTAAGGAGCAAAGAATAGTAACACGGCGACCTACAAGGCATGTTGTCGGCGACTGCGGTAGGGGCCCAGGGGAAACTACCCTAGTAAATAAATCTATCTATATCCACTTCGTGTCCTGATTGACACATACAGCTTCCACAAGAGACTTCCATTGTTGCCGTTCTGCTGCCTTCTACCAACCATCTCCCACGGCAGGCCACACTCCCTTTAACCCCTCTCCACAGTTCTTCTCCATGTTTCCTTTGGACGTCCAGGCATTCTCTTCCCATCCGCGGTCCATCTGAGAGCTGTCCCAGCAATGCACCACTGGTATACGATATACGTGTCCAATCCACTTCCATCTTCGTTTTTAATGATGGTCTCCAAAGATGCACAGTCTGTTCGTTTCAAAAGCTCTTCATTTGTTATGGTATTTGGCCAGAAAATTTGCAGGATTCTTCTTAAACATTTTGCATAACTGGCAAAACGTACACTCGCTCTTATGCTCAGATCACATACAGATCACACAGAGCGATTTAACAAGTGGTCGTTATGGAGCATCGAAGAGGAAGATAAAATTTAATTATTATATAAATGAAACGGTCGTACCTTGTTAAATTCTTTTAAGTAAAACTTAGCAAATAAAGCACTCTTCTTCCCAGTGAGATCTGTAAGAACAACTTGTACCCATCCCTCGCCAGTCACTGATGAGGTCAGGTTGACTCCTGAGTATGCCTTCATTAAACATCACAAATGTAGATTGTTTGAATTATTGATAGAAGATATTTTAAATCATAAAGTAAAGTTATTTTATAAGGTACAAAAATATGAGAAATCTATGTTTTGACTGAAGTGACTTTATCGTGGTGAAGTGGTTAAACAGTTACGTTCGGACGGCCGCTGGTTCGAATTCTAACCTTGCTGGTCAATTCAAGTGTATTTTTCCCTGAGATCCTTCAGGATTGTTGTTTGGAAACCTGGGGAAAATGACTTATAAACTGAAAGACAAGAATGTCGTGCATTTGTTGCTGTCGTAAGCGTCAAGCACTTCATGGGTTAGATATATATATATATATATATAGAGAGAGAGAGAGTTGAACAACAAGTACTTCTATATTCGAACCTACAGCTTTCAGAACGCAAGGTAAACGTCTTAACCGCTTTGCACAAAGAACCCAAGACATATAATATAACACAAAAACAATGTAATATAACACAACACAATATAATATAACACAATATAATATAATATAACACAATATAATATAATATAAATACAATATAATACTAATATAACACAATATAATATAATATAACATAATATAATATAACATAATATAATATAAATACAATATAATATAAAAACAATATAATATAACACAAAAACAATATAATATAACACAACACAATATAATATAATACAAAAGTAATATAACACAATACAATATATTATAAATACAATATAATATAATATAAACACAATATAATATAATATAACACAATATAATATATTATAATACAATATAATATAATATAAATACAATATAATATAATATAATATAATATAAATATAACACAATATAATATAATACAATATAATATAATATAAAAATAATATAATATAAAAATAATATAATATAATATAAAAATAATATAATATAACACAATATAATATAACACAATATAATATAATATAATACAATATAATATAATACAATATAATATAATATAATATAATATAATATAAATACAATATAATATAAATACAATATAATATAAAAAATAATATAATATAAAAATAATATAATATAAATACAATATAATATAAATACAATATAATATAACACAACACAAAAGTAATATAAATACAATATAATATAACACAAAAACAATATAATATAACACAACACAATGTAATATAAAAACAATATAATATAATACAAACACAATGTAATATAACACAATATAATATAACACAACACAATATAATATAACACAATACAATGTAATATATTATGATTGAAAACATGATATGATAAGAAACAAAAATAAAAGTTCGGTCACATAAGCAGATTACCAACAGACAGCGCTTCAAAGAGCAATGTTACTCCGCTACAGTGCTTCTAAAGAGCAATGTTACTACGCTACAGTGTTCTCAAAGAGCAATGTTACTCCACAGTGCTTTCAAAGAGCAATGTTACTCCGCAAGTGCTTCTCAAAGAGCAATGTTACTACGCTACAGTGCTCCTCAAAGAGCAATGTTACTCCGCTACAGTGCTTCTCAAAGAGCAATGTTACTCCGCCACAGTGCTTCAAAGAGCAATGCACTTCGCTACAGTGCCTCAAAAAGCAATGTTACTCCGCCACAGTGCTCCTCAAAGAGCAATGCTACTTCCACAGTGCTCTCAAAGAGCAATGCTACTTCGCTACAGTGGATACAAAGCAAAATGCCGTCCACGCAAAGGGTTAGCCTCAGAAATAAAAGAGGCCGTGAAAAACTATTTATGAAGCGCACACAAAATCTTCTTCTAGAAATATCTTCTATCCTGACGCTGTTTAGACAAACAGATTAGAGATGAAAGAAGTAAAAGATATGAGAGATCCTTGTAAGACAAAAAGGATTAGAGATGAAAGAAGTAAAGAGATAGAGAGATCCTTGAAGACAAAAACAGGATTAGAGATGAAAGAAGTAAAAGATATGAGAGATCCTTTGAAGACAAAAAAAGGATTAGAGATGAAAGAAGAAAGATATGGGGATCCTTTTGAGACAAAAAAAGGATTAGAGATGAAAGAAGTAAAAGATGTGAGAAATCCTTGACATATAAACAATGAACAACTGTTAAAGAATAAGAGTATTGGGCTCGTTGCTGCACCATTTTATTGCGGAAAAGCATGGACATTTATGATCAATAATAAACAGTACAAGTGTTAGGAGCTAAAATAATAATTATCACACACAGGATTCGAACACTTACTTTATTTTACTGCACCATTGCTAGCCTAGCAACACGAGCACCCCATGAACACAATCAGCGTCATTATGCTGTGCTGTGTTTGTAAGAACTCTCGTATTGCAGGCATGAAATGGTGCGATAAATAGGGTAAATGGTTCGAATCTTGTGTTTGATAATTAGTTTTTTCGAAGCTTCTAACACTTGTACACTTTCTATTTATTGATCATATTTATTGCTTCCGTTGCTTCGTTTGAGATTCTTACAACAACAAAAACACACGCTTTGTTCTCATCGGACAATTAAGTGAAGAATTTGTCTACTTACTGCATCGTTTAACTTGCTTGTTAAATCTGCTGTGAAGGAGTTAAAGTTGAATCCGTAACCTCTTGTGATGTTGAACACAGCACCTAACAATCAAGCGTCACAACTTATGAAGTTCATTATGACATGAACACGCATGGCATCAGACTAGCTACAACATTGCAGAGCATACAAATTATAATATGAACACGCATGGCATCAGACTAGCTACAACATTGCAGAGCATACAAATTATAACAGTTTTACAAAGACAAGATACAAAGTAGACATTTCGATCAAAATGACTTTATCAAGTTATCATTTACCCAATAGCTTGTCCTGAGCAGAATTTCTTCACCCTAACAGCCTTCGAAATTTCTCTCTTTCATAGGCCAGATGTTCTGCCTCTGCAACCGTCATGTTCAAATCATCAGTTACATTCGGAATCCACCTTCTCCTTGATATTCTCTTCTCCTCTTGCCGGTATGTCTTCTTCCTTCTGTCTTCTTCTTTTTCTTCTTCTGCGTTCTCACTAGATTGGGATTTCGATTCTCTAATAAAGGCAGCCGTCTGCCTCAGATTATCAGCCACGCCATACAGTTTGTCCTGACCTTTAGTAAGTGGCCACCTCTTTCTTCTCAAGTCTGCATACTGGGGACAGTTCTGTAGGATATAATTCCTATGATTTCTGCTTCCCCATTTGTACCGACCTCTTCCCGCTGTAAGTTTTGGCCACCCTCGTGATGGTAGGTCTGAGATTCTTACTGCGTGGCTAAATCTCCGATTCAGATTGGCGACCGTAGAATCCGTTATCCCATTCCTCATTGTGAGGAGTCGTTGCACCATGTTACGCCTTACGGCAAGGTGCATCCGTTTTCTACAAGCATTTGTTTCGGGTTAGCACTACCTAGCGGACACATGCATCCGATTTCAGCCAAACCTCCTAAGCGCCTCTACGACATGCGTGCAGGTAACAGTGGTTCTATTTTTACACCCCAAATTTGGGCCCCGGTAACTGCTCTGGATGTGTCTTCTTCCAAATCGCTATTCTCCAATCTTTCGTGTCTTTTTATAATATTTCAATGTTCTCAAGCCAGTTTGATTCTTACTTCTAGATAGATCTATTTGTTCTATTCTCTGTCCATGATATATGGGCGACTCTTCTGTAACATTTCTATTCAAAAGCACATATATAATTTTTCACTACCTCTCTAATTGTCCATGTTTCACTCCCATACGTTGCCACTGGGAATATGCATTCTATTAGCATTCTGATAAGTTTTCATATAATTCTATTCCGTATTGTTTTAGTTGTTTAAGTTTCTTTATTTTTTGTCGTCACACTGTTACCGGTTGTTGTCAAGTGTTGTTTTTTGGGTCGTCACACTGTTACCGGGTTGTTGTCAAGTGTTGTGTTTTATCGTCGCACTGTTACCGGGTTGTTGCCATGGTTGTGTTTTATCGTCACACTGTTACCGGGTTGTTGCCAAGTGTTTTGGTTTTCAATTTTTGACTCGCGCTGATCTAGTGGCTTGGGTGATAGTTATTTTTACTTTGTGACAGAATTCTGCTATTCTATCTATTCATCTTTTTAGTGGTCTTTTCTCCTTCTTTCCTGATGTTCTGTTGTAGAAGACTGTATACTGTAGAGTTTGGCATTGCATTCTTATTAAGTGGCCAAACCACTTCATTCTTTGTTTCTCAATGTAATTCAAGCAAGGTTCTGTTCCAACTTTCACATACATTTTCTTTATCAAGTATAGCAATAATTAAAAAAAATTTTTAATGCAAAAGAAAAAATAAGTTATAAAATAAAAATAAGTTATAAAATAAAACAATGGTGTCCAACTATAAATACAATAAATTGGAATGGAAAATGAAACTAAATGTAAATTGAAAATTATGCTTGCTGGTCGGTGTACTATATATATATATATATATATATATATATATATATATATATATATATATTTTCTGTATAGATATTTTCTGACCTGACTGTTTATTTATATATCTTAACTTTTATCTGTCTGTCTGTCTGCCTACCTACATCGCTGTCTAACTTTCTATTTTCTGTTGTATTCGTATCTGTCTGCATGTTTTTCCTTTTAATTGTCCTTCTGTCGGCCTACCTTTCTGTCTTACTATCGTTCTGTTGGTCTATCTGCCTATTTGTCTTTCCTCTTGTTTGTCTGCTTACGGCTTACGTAACTGTATACCTTCTTTCTGTCTGCCTTCTACCTTTATCTTTTGCTTCCAACTGAGCACATCTTCAATCGTGACCCTTGGCAATATAAGGCCGACTACCCTCAGACGGGAAATCGATAATTCATGTTTAATGGGGGCTGGTTTTTGTATATGTTTGATAGAACACTATACGTTTCTTTGTGTTTGCAATTTTACACAATTCTATGCGTTTGTGGTTATTTATAGATGACAACTGTTAATAATACTATTCCTTAACTTTAACTTTAACAACTGTTAATAATACTATTCCTTAACTTTAACTTTAACAACTGTTAATAATACTATTCCTTAACTTTAACTTTAACAACTGTTAATAATACTATTCCTTAACTTTAACTTTAACAACTGTTAATAATACTATTCCTTAACTTTAACAACTGTTAATAATACTATTCCTTAACTTTAACTTCAACAACTGTTAATAATACTATTCCTTAACTTTAACTTCAGCAACTGTTAATAATACTATTCCTTAACTTTAACTTCAACAACTGTTAATAATACTATTCCTTAACTTTAACAACTGTTAATAATACTATTCCTTAACTTTAACTTCAACAACTGTTAATAATACTATTCCTTAACTTTAACTTCAACAACTGTTAATAATACTATTCCTTAACTTTAATTCAATAACTGTTAATAATACTATTCCTTAACTTTAACTTCAACAACTGTTAATAATACTATTCCTTAACTTTAACTTCAACAACTGTTAATAATACTATTCCTTAACTTTAACTTCAACAACTGTTAATAATACTATTCCTTAACTTTAACTTCAACAACTGTTAATAATACTATTCCTTAACTTTAACTTCAACAACTGTTAATAATACTATTCCTTAACTTTAACTTCAACAACTGTTAATAATACTATTCCTTAACTTTAACTTCAACAACTGTTAATAATACTATTCCTTAACTTTAACTTCAACAACTGTTAATAATACTATTCCTTAACTTTAACTTCAACAACTGTTAATAATACTATTCCTTAACTTTAACTTCAACAACTGTTAATAATACTATTCCTTAACTTTAACTTCAACTTGTAACATAATATAACCTTGATTTAGCATGTTATGTTGTTTGTAACATGAATTTGTCGATATACAGCAACACTGGAATGCGAAGTCACGCGACGATTGTGGTCTTATTTCCAAGAATTTTTACATGAGCCCGCCGACCTATGTTATCGGAGGCCAAGCTTCAACAAACTTTTTACAACCCTTCCTCCCCCTTTCCACCCCTTCCAGTTCTTTTCACGTCTTGTCCATCCTTTTAAGACCAGTCCCCAGCTCTGTTCTCCAGGTATTTATATGCCCCCCTCCCTACTTCTATACTCCCATGCGCGTTCCAAAACAATGCATGTCTTGTAATGCTTCAGGTCGGTCTTCGCAATGTGTGTCTTGCTTGTCCGCTTACGTAACTGTATTTCTTCTTTTCTGTCTGCTTATTTAGCTGTCTTTTATCTTATATGTCTGTCTAGCTATTTGTCTTTTCTCTTGTCTGTCTGTATAGCTACCATCGCCCTGAGTGGTTACGGGCCCAAATTAGGGGTATAAGAAATAGAACCATTATTACCTTCCATGCATGTCGTAAGAGGCGTCTAAGAGGTCGGACGTGGGGCTAGCTACCCACCACTAAGAGGTCGGACGTGTGGCCAGCTACTCCACCACTAAGAGGTCGGACGTGGGCCAGCTAATCCACCACTAAGAGGTCGGACGTGTGGCTAGCTACTCCACCACTAAGAGGTCGGACGTGTGGCTAGATAATCCACCACTAAGAGGTCGACGGTGGCAGCTAATCCACCACTAAGAGGTCGGACGTGTGGCTAGCTAATCCACCACTAAGAGGTCGGACGTGGGGCACTAATCCACCACTAAGAGGTCGGACGTGTGGCTAGCTAATCCACCACTAAGAGGTCGGACGTGTGGCTAGCTAATCCACCACTAAGAGGTCGGACGTCGGGCTAGCTACCCACAACTAAGAGGTCGGACGTGGGGCTAGCTAATCCACCACTAAGAGGTCGGACGTGTGGCTAGCTAATCCACCACTAAGAGGTCGGACGTGGGGCTAGCTACTCCACCACTAAGAGGTCGGACGTGTGGCTAGCTAATCCACCACTAAGAGGTCGGACGTGGGGCTAGCTAATCCACCACTAAGAGGTCGGACGTGTGGCTAGCTAATCCACCACCAAGAGGTCGGACGTCGGGCCAGCTACCCACCACTAAGAGGTCGGACGTGGGGCTAGCTAATCCACCACTAAGAGGTCGGACGTGTGGCTAGCTAATCCACCACTAAGAGGTCGGACGTCGGGCCAGCTACCCACCACTAAGAGGTCGGACGGGGGCTAGCTAATCCACCACTAAGAGGTCGGACGTGGGCCAGCTACCCACCACTAAGAGGTCGGACGTGGGGCTAGCTAATCCACCACTAAGAGGTCGGACGTCGGGCTAGCTACTCCACCACTAAGAGGTCGGACGTGTGGCTAGCTAATCCACCACTAAGAGGTCGGACGTGTGGCTAGCTAATCCACCACTAAGAGGTCGGACGTGGCCAGCTAATCCACCACTAAGAGGTCGGACGTGGGGCCAGCTACTCCACCACTAAGAGGTCGGACGTGTGGCAGCTAATCCACCACTAAGAGGTCGGACGTGTGGCTAGATAATCCACCACTAAGAGGTCGGACGTGGCTAGATACTCCACCACTAAGAGGTCGGACGTGTGGCTAGCTAATCCACCACTAAGAGGTCGGACGTGTGGCTAGCTAATCCACCACTAAGAGGTCGGACGTGTGGCTAGCTAATCCACCACTAAGAGGTCGGACGTGTGGCTAGCTAATCCACCACTAAGAGGTCGGACGTCGGGCTAGCTAATCCACCACTAAGAGGTCGGACGTGGGGCTAGCTAATCCACCACTAAGAGGTCGGACGTCGGGCTAGCTACTCCACCACTAAGAGGTCGGACGTGTGGCTAGCTAATCCACCACTAAGAGGTGGACGTGGGCCAGCTAATCCACCACTAAGAGGTCGGACGTGTGGCTAGCTAATCCACCACTAAGAGGTCGGACGTGGGGCTAGCTACTCCACCATGTTAAAGAAAACACTAGATAACTACAGAAACAATAATCAAGAAATTCATAAATTTAGAAGAAGGACACCAAAAGGAGGGACAAATGAAGCAACCCGGTGAAATTTGAAAGAAAATTGGACTGCTTCCTTTCAACCGGAAGATCGTTAGGATTAACAAGAGATAAGGGACAGAAGGTGGCGATGGATGAGACACACACTGAGGAGACGACCTGACAGCATTACGTGACAGGCTCTCGATGAAACCCCAGAGTAATAGATGTAAGGAAGACACAGTAACATCTGAGATGGAGTTGGAAACGAATGCAACAAAATGGGAGAGAGTGACATCTTTAAAAGATGTCCTTATATAGGCAGGCTTGGAAGTCCTTGGACTTGTGCCTCTAGGGCGATGGGTGAAGAGTGATACCTACCACATCTGGCTTTGTCTGTCTACCTACCTACATGTATTTTCTCTGATTGAGGGGCACATGGGTGTCATTAGCAACGAGAAAGCAGACAGTTCTCTGCCACCATATCAGGGGGCCAGTCAATGGATAGAGCTGATATTCTGAACGCCCTCATAGAGTGTGGTCGTAAATAAGATTTGCAGTTAAACCAATCCACGTCAACTACTAGATTGCGAGAGCTGGATTGAAGATTGGAGTAAACAAGAAAAGAACAGCGTAACAGGTACATGAGTAGGCTCATCAATCAAAATCAAACTGTTAAGGTTAATCGCTGGACGCTGTTGGAGATATTTCGAAGGAGATCGGAGCACCTATGGACATGTCCGGAGTGTAATGAAGATATTTCAAACTGAAACTGAATTTTCTCTGATCTACTGTCCTTATTTCAGACTCTCAGTCTATCAGTCTATCGTGTATCTTTCAGTTACTCACCACACATTTTACAACAAGATCCTACTGGCTGAATAGTTTGAGAACATCTGGCACGGGTACAAGACTTCTCAGCGTGAGAACAAATCACTTTAGCAATCTGTAGAAACAAGGGTCATGTGCTGGTAAATCGACCTAGTCTCAATATTACTTACTTACTTACTTAATCCTGTCATGCCTAGTGACACATGGGGCTTCAGAAAGGACTTTCCATGCTCTCCTGCCCCGTGCAACCTTCAGCGCAGAGCCCCAGAGATGCGGTGTCCATTTCCCTCTTCCATCATGCGCCTCCATGTTGTCCGTGGTCTGCCTTTTTTTCTCTTTCCCTCTGGTGTCCAAGTGAGGGCTACCCTTTGCAGGCATTTCTTGTCTCATTCTCATAACATGTCCGAGCCATTTCCATCTTCTCTTTTGAGTATGTCTTATTGCCTCTGTCTTGTGTCTTGGAGTAGTTGGTTATTGGATATTTTACTGGCCAAAGATTCCCAAGATTCTGCAAGACAAGAGTGGTGGAAAACTGACAGCCTGCTAGTATCTCCTTTGGTCATCCTCCAACACCCGATCCGTAGAGCAAAACTGGCAAAACAATGTTTTTATAGAGTTTAAGCTTTGTGGTCCTATTGTAGATTTTGGACTTCCATACTGGTTTCATTCTGGCAAAGCGGTTCTGGCCTTACTTAGACGTGATTTTATATCTTCCTCTGTGCCACCATTTAGTGTCAGTACGCTACCAAGATATGTAAACTGCTCAACCCTTTCCAGTGTTTCATTTTCTAACATTACTGGTTGTTGGATTTCACTGTTTGTCATAATTTTTGTTTTTCCTGTGTTTGTTTTGAGGCCTACTGTCTTTGCTGTGCTGTGAAGTATTGTACTTTTCTCTTGTATATGTTCATATTTGTGTGACATCAGGGCTATATCGTCTGCAAAGTCCAGGTCCTCAAGCATCTCGAAAGGGGTCCATCTTATTTCTCTTGGTGCTTGTTGTTTTATGGCATTTTTAGCACCCAGTCAATTGTAATACTAAACAAAAGAGAGGACATTATGCATCCCTGTCTTACACCAGATTTTACTGGGAATGTTTTGTTGGAATTCTTTAGGTTGCAGGAGAAATTTTTATAGAAGAGGGCTATGATGTTGATAGTTTCTGCGGTACGCCGTATTGTCTCAGTATCTTCCATAGGCTGTCTCTGTGACGCTGTCGAATGCCTTTTCAAAATCTATGAAGTTGATATATAGTCCTTTGCCACTGCTACATTGTTCTAAAATGTTACGCAGGGTAAATATGTGTTCATTTGTTCCTCTTCCTTTCCTAAATCCTGCTTGCTCCATTCGAGACACTTGTCTACTGCTTCTTGTATTCGCATTATGACAATTTTGCAGAATATCTTACTTGGGATTGAAAGCAACGTGATTCCTATCCAGTTATTGCAATCTGTTAGGTCTCCTTTCTTGGGGATTTTCACCACAGTACCCTAGTCCAACTCTTAGGCAATTCTTCTTTTTCCCAGATATCTGCAAACAATGGCTCTAATATGTTTGCAGCTAAGATGGGATCGATCTTGAAAAGCTCTGCTGTCATTTCATCATTTCCCGGTGCTTTGTTGTTTCTTAGGGATCCAATAGCTTTTACTATTTTTTGCTTTTCTGGCAATTTGAGGTTGATATCAATATCCTGTGGCCGGTGGATATCCAGGATGTTCAGGATCAGGTCTGTTTAGCACATCTTCAAAGTGGGATGTCCATCTCATATCCTGCTCCTGCTCTGGTGTCAACAGTTGTCCTAGGCTGTTTCTGACTGGCATGTTATGGTTGTGTCTTTACCTCGCATAATTGTTTGTAATCTTGTACAGTGTGTGCAGATCATGTACTTTAGCAGCTTTTTCTGCTATTTCTGCTGTCTTTTCCATAAATTGTCTCTTGTCTGTTCTAGCACTTCTTTTACCATTTTGTTTAGTTCTGTATATTCTTTTCTTGCCTTATCTTTTGACGTTCTGATCTAATGCTATTGATGAGATTTTTTTTTTCTCCTTTCGCTTTTGGATGTATTCTAAGGTCTGGCCACTTATCCACTCTTATGTTGTCCTTTATGGTTCCTAGTACACTACTGCTAACTATTTTATAGTCCTTGATCGCATTCCATTTTTTCTTGGATACTTTCAGTTGGTGTTGTGTCTGACTGCTCTGACAGGATTTGAAATCTGTTCTTTAGTTCCACTATATATTTTGTAGCAATCTCTCTGTCTTTAATAGGTTAACATTAAAGTATTCTGTTCTTGTCTTGGCTTGTATATATGTTTTCTTGAGTTTGAGCCTGATCATGGCAACGACAGCAAGGTGGTCGCGCCCACGTCAGCTCTCTTTCACCTTACATCAAGTAATGCTTTCGCCACTACTGTTGATCATAAAGTGGTCTATCTGGTTTTCATCTCTTCCATTTGGGGATATCCATGTGTACTTGTGTATGGTCCTGTGTGGAAACAATGTGCCTTCCTATGATCAGTCTGTTTCTAGACAAAATTGCTCAACATTTCTCATTTTCATTGCAGTGCCACATCCCTCTTCCCCATTATTACTTTCTGTGTCTGTTATTGTTTCAACTTTGCGTTTAGGTCTTCCATTATGCACAAAACGTCCTGAGCTGGAACCTTGTCCACTATTTCCTGCAACCTTCTATAAAATGTGTTTTTGTCCTCTTCTTCGGCTTCGTTAGTGGTTGCATAGCATTGAATGATAGTTAGCTTGTCTTGTTTCCCATTAAATCGGGCTTTCAACAATCTTTCATTAATCGGGTGCCACTATAAGAGATGTTTATTCAATCCTTTCCTTATTATTAGTGCAACTCCTGCTGAATGATTCCTGTCGTCTCTTCCTGAGTATAAGATGGTTTCCACTGTTCTAGTTGTCGTCTGTCCAAAGCCTGTCCATCTACTTTCGCTGACCTCTAGAATGTGTAATTTATAGTGTTGCATCTCTTTACCACCTGTGATGTCTTTGTGGTCTCGAACATTGTTCTGACGTTCCAGAATCCTATTCTTAGTTTAGTTTTGACATCCAGCAGACTTGAATTCCCAGCGTGGGCTTCCTTGCGGCTTTCACCCATACTGTTCATGCTGACAGTGGTACTCTGTCTCAAGACCGCTGGACATCGAGAGCATTTTTTCCTTTTGAAGTTTCTGTAACATTTTTTCTTTTATGGGCAGAGTTAGTCTCAATATTGATATGTAATAATTAGATAAAATATATATTCCGGCTACTCCATCGATCCATAACTGTTTGTATCGTATTTCCATAATCCCAAATGAAATCGGAAAGCTGAACAGAACTTGTACCATATACAACAAATGCAAATTTTTATGCATGGTCCCTTCAAACACATTGGAAGTAGAAGAGAAGCAATACATTGTGCAGCTTTCCAGCGACGATTCCAGTTCCATTAACTCATTAAAAGTCTCTTACACATTTCTGACTGGTTCAAATGAGAATCAATCGTAGTGGAATGGAACTAATTTATAAATTTACCAACGCAAAACATAACAAGAATAATATAAATAAATATATAATATATAATGAACATATAACATATAAATTAAATATATATCATATAATGAAATATATAACATATAATGAACATATAACATATATGAATATATAATATATAATGAACATATAATATATAATGAATATATAATATATAATGAATATATAATATTATAATGAATATATAACATATAATGAACATATAAACATATACGAAATACAATAAATAATGAACATATTGAACAAAGCAAACATACTAACAGAATGACATGATGAATGTTACCAACTACAGATAATATAACAATTGACTATTCACAGTTATCAACATTAGCTTCAGCAACATCTGCAAGGCTCATGTCGCTGTTGCTCCAATATTCCCACCGGTCCACCACCTATCTTGTTGTGTCTAGTCTGT
Organism: Arion vulgaris; assembly: GCA_020796225.1. Classification (NCBI taxonomy): domain Eukaryota; kingdom Metazoa; phylum Mollusca; class Gastropoda; order Stylommatophora; family Arionidae; genus Arion; species Arion vulgaris. The sequence goes on along the minus strand of JADZMA010000038.1, from coordinate 78,437 downwards.
CCGACGTCCAGAAGTCCCACCGAACGGAGTTTCGAGATACATTTTATGTAAGTCTAGTCTGTCCGATGTGTTCAGGAGTCTGAATCCGAACGAGTTTCGAGATCATTTATGGTAAAAACAAAGATTGTGTGTTGATTCTTCTATTGCTGGATTTGGCGTAAGGTTTACGTTTGTTAATCACATTGTCCTCGCCATTCAGATGAGCTTAACTTCAACTTCAGAGGTGGATAAACTAGGGTTCAGCTTCCATTCAGAGCTGTTTAATCTTCTGAACTCTGTAGTGGATAAACCAGGGTTCAGCTTCCAATCTAATGAGCGAATCAAATCTCAGAGGTGGATAAGCTTAGGATCTGGCTTGGAGCAGGTTTCCACCAGGAACAGTGTTTATCTACAATCCAACCAACCATGAACAAGCATGAGTTTGTTAGAGGTATATACACAGGCCAGAAGGCAGTAGGGAGAGAGAGAGAAAAAGAGAGAAGTTATAAAGGCGCCCACATATCTGGATATATATATATATAAAATATGAAGGGAAATCAAGAATAAGGTATTTTAAATGACAACTATATTTACTGTCTGTAATAATTGCTTAGGCAGTGTGATGAAGGGTCTGTGAATTTAATTAATATATGTAATAGTGTAGTTGCTGTTAAACTGTTAACGTTTTGATTTTTTCTGTATGTCCTGATATAAAAACTGATTGGCCTTACCGGGATTTAACCCGGTCTCCCAACTTAATGCCTACTCCATTCAGTCCAGACTCTCCTCCACCATCAAGCACACATTACCATATCGGGCATCTTGGACGAGCAAACAGTCTGACACCATCAAGACAACATTACCATATCAAGATCTTTGGACGAGCAAACAGTCTGAATCTATCACAGTTTTTGAACATACCCTGTTACCTCATCGAGAGCAAGAGTTAGTGAATTCGTATCTCAGCCTAGTGGTCCTGGTTCCACCTCACAGCTATGTGGACTTTTTCCGACCCAGGCATCAGTTATACCAGAAAGCACACTTTGGAAGTAAAAGTGGCTGGCGTGATGTTGACCAGTTCACCAATCGTGTGCTATGAGTTAATAGTTATTTGGAAGACTATCATCATAGCACCTGATACGCCGCAAGTGCCCGGTCTCTGCCAACAATCCAGCAGCGTCCAGCGACCGAACACTTGTTCGACAAAGCTGATTTAATCAATCGGCACACGGTAAGTCGTTCTTTCGGTCTTAATCGTGCCAACAGTCAATAAGAAATATATCGCACCATATTACCCGATATTGTTTCATTGAGCAATTGATAGGACCAAGGTCATTGTATTTCAGTGAGTAACTAAGCATCTCTTTCACAGGAAGATCTCAGTTACAGTGCACGAACCGTAGTACCGGCAAGGTCCCCGATGTGTAATTTTGAAGATGGTGAAGATATTTTGGTCACTTAATCTTTTTTAAACTTTCTACGAATTTTGTCCAGGCAGCGGCTGACTCCTCGATTTTAAAACTGCCTATGGTTCTTTGCATGCTCAATCTGAATACGGACCTGGCGCGCTTTATCGTGACCTGATATGACTTGGAACCCGATTCACCTACACTGAGACTGTGGATCTCTGGAAACATATCCTGATGACTCCACGAGGGAGCGAACCGGTTACTTTAGCACGAGGCGAGCACCTAACCTCTACGCTACATCATCCTCATCATCAACAGCTTGGTCCTGAGCATTGCCACCCCAACAGTCCTGCGGAATTCTCAGCCAGATGTCCTGTCCCTGCAGCCGTCATGTTCAAACCATCAGTCATAATTGAACCATCTTCCGTGGTCTTCCTCTTCTTCTCTTTGCCGGTATGTCACCACGATGGCCCTCCCCAGCCCCTCATGTCCTCTATATACCTAAAATATCTCAATCCTGTCTTTCCCATTTAGCATCAGCCAGTTTTCCTGATTTTGAGTTCTCTACACAGACTCCAGCTGCAGGACCCCACATACCCCATGGCATAAAAGGGGTCCCTACCTTTACTTTACCTTCTCAGAGCACGCATAGAAGAAGAAGCAGACAGTCACCACTGCTTCCACCTGACATCAGTTAAACTCATACTAACCTCAGCTCTATCATTCCCACAAGCACAACCTTCTGGCATCGTCGCAGGCTCATGATAATGTTAATACGGCTTCTCTAGTTCCAGTAGCGGGAGATTTAACATACGTCCACCTTCTGAACCATTGAACAGCCGGACAGAACGCGGTGAAAGTCTGAAGATAAAATAGATATATCTCTAGATAGATGCAATAGATTACGAAGCTAATTTGATTGGATAGATTATATACGAGCAGATATCTAGATATATATTTCAGATAGATCATATTGATTAGATAGATCAAAAATAGTTTGATGATAGATAATACTAGAGGATAGCTAAATGTTAAATATAGAAGATATATAGAACTGATATATAGAACTGGATAAACAAAATCAAGTGTTTTTTTTTTTTCGATCCAGAAGCACTTTACTAAAGTTCTTCGCCTGGGTGTCGCGACATCGTAATTCCTGGCTCGGTGCCACGGAATACCAAAAATCTGTGAACCTGTAGCTTTCTGCCAGTCCGCGGAGTTGAACTTGCACTTAGAGACTAGTTACCTGTAGTCCAACATACATGAACACGATGTGGGCACGCGAGCAACATGTTTAAGAGCATGCGTTTTTCCTTGCAACAAATGGTTAGTATTATGGAACAACATTGACAAAGCGGCAGAGAAGATTATTATTATCTTTAATGCAAATACTACAGAAGAGTATAGAATATCATGGAAAAGAAACAAAGCTTCTCTGTTCTGCAATGGCTTGATATTAAAGAGAGTTATTATTAAAGAACACAGATCAAAACTAAATATTGACACATCAAACGACATGAATGCCTAGAGTAGTTATACTTGGAGGGGAATGATGCTGAAGAAAGAACGAGGAAGACTTCTAGAAGACATGGGCAAGATGTCATTGATGACCTGAGAATGATTGCTGACGTTTGGTCAACCGGTATTTTTCAGGACTGCCGTCATGAGACAAGTTCAAGAGACAAACTACTTGATGATGATGGATGATGATGATATAGATAGATGATGAAGAATTCAGAATGTTGATGATGTGGTAAGCAAAGGATGGATGTGTATAGTTGATGGATGTGTACAGTTGATGGATTAGATAGACATACAAGATACACAGCAATGAGTAAACAGAGAAAGAAAATATAGAAATATAGAGAAAATACAAAACAGAGATTAGATTTGTACTTTCCCAACAACATTGTGCTGTGGTGACATCTTACTAAGAAATAAAAGCGTGCATCTTTACAGACGTCTATTACCTACAGTAAACGAGTCGTTGATGTTCTATGGACTATTTATAATGTTCAGTAGTTTGCCATTGCTTTCTGAACGGTGAGGCTCATCTACCGCCCAAAAAAATCGGCAATTTGGTCATAAACAGGGCGCTGCAATTCTGAGGTCTTCACCGGTCTTCTCCATAATATAGCTTCAGGGTTGTACTGGTCTTCCATGTCATGTTTTGTAGGGTTGTACCGGTTCTACATAGTGCTTTAGTTGTACTGGTCTTCCAATATGTTTGTAGGTTAAACTGGCTTCATATTATGTTTTGTAGGTTGTAAATCGGTATAATATGTTTTGTACCGGCCTCTATATTATGTTTCTTTGTGGCTGTTCGGTCTTCCATATTGTTTGTAGGGCTGTAAATTCATGGCCTTCCATAGTTTGTATTAGTAGGGCTGTACCGGTCTTCCACAGTTTGTTTTGTGGGTTGTACCGGCCTTCCATACTTTGTTTGGTAGGGTTGTACCCTGTCTTCCATAATTTGTAGGGCTAAAACTTGGTTCTGGCAGTTTGTTTTGTGCGGTTATTTCGGCATGACTGCATTCTCGCCACTGTCTGTGTTCGGACAGTCTTGCAGATGTGCTCTTGACTGCTTTGCGTTCCACACGCCGCAGCCAAGTCTCTGAGACACATTCTATGATGGCGCAAGGAGATCATGTTCGCTGTGATCTGTACTTTCTTTAGTAAGCATATTATGTGATCGACGCCATGTCACATTGAATATTCCCATTCGTGCTCGGTCCTACCGCAGAACTATCCCAAAGTCCACTTGCTCATCCTACCCATGAGAAGATTAGTATACCTTCTCTCTCTCTACCTCGAAGATGATACCGTCTGGCGCGTCCAAACTTAATTTACAATTTCGAACCTGTTCCAGGGCTGTTTAGTGTATTTATACTGTCGTGCCTGGGCTGTATCCTGTTGGTTTTTCTCCACGTCATTTTTTCTGGATTGTTCTAGGAGAGTCTTAAGTCTGTAAAGCTTGTGTTGGGTGAAGAGTTAGGCCCTCCGCCCGGGCGCGAGTCTGTCAGTCTTTTCTATTTCCTGGTATGTTGCTAAATGTGCTGGGTATACGCTGTAAGACTAGTCCTTTGACAGCAAGCCGATGTAATTGGTTGATGACGTGACTTCTTAGAAAATCGGTTAGAAAAATCTACAACGAAATTTGGGGTGGAAGAAGAACCACTGTTACCTGCCACGCATGTCGTAGAGGCGACTGCGAGGTTTGGCTGAAATCGATGCATGTCCGCAACGTAGAAGTCTACGAAATACTTCAAACCAATGTGCAACGTATACACGTTCTGGCAAAGATCAAACATATCACAAAGAGTGATTAAAATTGGTCGTAAAGAACGAACGCAAAGAAGAAGAAGAAAAAGAGAAAATCGGTACAGTTAGAATGGGTTGTCGGCAATTGTTCTATTACGTGAGCTGACGCAATATGAGAGTGCAATGGAGATAACCGAAAGAATCACCGCAATAGATATATGTAGAAGATATCGTGGCTGAGCTAACAAAATTGTGCTAAATGTTATACTACTACAGTTCCTGATATCTGACGGTCTTCGCGATGTGCATATGTGTCTTCCGAGAGGTCAATGAAGTACGAGTGGGTCGCGAGGAAATATGACGTCATCATAGTTGCATGGTATATCCACATCGAGTAGACGCTAACATCGCAGGCCTGTTCTAGGGGCAGAACACCGCTCAGGGTTTGTGCCATGATCTGATTTACTGGCAGCGAATTCCTACATCTGAATATACATATATTCAGTTAATCAATATGAATAATTATGCCATATTGAACCAATACTATATATGTAAGCGAATAATGGACAATGAACAAACAACAAGCAATGATCATTGAAGCCACACAGATGTGGTTTTACAGAAGAATGCTGAAAATTCCACTGACAGAGAAGAAAGCAAGTAATGCGTTTTAGAACATGCTTGCACAAAAGAGGACTTTATCACAAGAACATGAATCAAACAACTGGGTTGCCTTCATGTATATAATGAAGAGGAGGTTAGAAATATCGGTGACAAGCAGGTAAAATTCAGAATGAGAGATGAAAGACAGAGGGAGAAGATGTTGATAGTCTGACATCGTGGTTCGACAAAAGATGGACGTTTGAACTGGATTAACTGTACCAAAGAGAGAGAGAGAGAGTTGTGAGAGACATGATCGCCTGCTGGCAGGCACAGCAGCACTTGATTGATTGAATTAATATGAGATAAAAAACAAATAAAATAAAGTGAATATCACTTTTTGAATACAAAGAAAATTAAAATTATGTCTACTGACAGAACGTTTGAATCTTAATTTTGCCCTTTATACTTGTAAACCTCCTTGGACAGGCTACGAGACAGAGCCTCAAATGGAAACTTCTAGGTAATAGAGGTATGGAAAGTCTGTGTGAATATAATACGATACAGGCTCATGTGAAATTGGTCAGAAGCGCCATACCAGACGCACTTTTCTTACCCTTCGCCCTTAGGGAAGCATAGGTTAAAACTAAGGCCTTCCAAGCCCGCCTATTCAAGGCCATCCTTTTTCCAGACTTCCACTCTACCCATTTTCATTCCGTCTCCAACTCCTGTCTCATAAATCTGGACTTCTTTGCACCTGGGGTTCCATCACCGGAATGGTTCAGGATGCTGTTAGGGGTTTCTCAGTGTGTGTTTCATCATTCACCATCTTCTGCTTCTTATCTCTTGTTCCACCTGTCACTGAACTGTCCAGATGCACTGATCGAAATGCTGTCCTGTCCAGACACACTGACTGTCGCTGTCCTGTCCCAGACGCACTGGATCGTCGCCGTCCTGTCCAGACGCACTGGATCGTCGCCATCCTGTCCAGACGCACCGGACCGTCGCTGTCCTAGTCCAGACGCACTGAATGCCGCCGCCCTGTCCAGACACACTGACCAATGCGTTGTCCTGGTCCAGACGCACTGACTAGGCGGCGCTTTAGCGAGAGAACACAAGAAGAAGAAGAAGAAGAAGAAGAGGTAAGGGAAGACCTGATAGATAGATCAAAGCCCGCGTTTCACATCGTCAATCAAAGCTTTCTGGTAAGTCACACATCGTCAATCAAAGCTTTGAAGTCATACATCGTCACCAAAGCCATGTCGCATCGCGTCAATCAAAGCTTATAAGTCATACATCGTCAATCAAAGCTTATAAGTCATACATCGTCAATCGCTACCATGCCAGCGTAGCTATTGTATCCAAGTTATCACCACGCTAACCACCTAACGAGACCTCTGAAACGAATACGAATGAGTGAAATATCGGTCTCTAAAGCCCGTGAGAGATTACAGCCGCAGATAGAAAGCGGTATGGAAATTTACTGCAGACGGTGTAACGTATACCGGAGAGGAATTATTATTAATCACTGCCAATATAGTTATATCATGCGATATTACCCAAATGCACACATCTTTCAGTTAATATCACTAAGTAATGATCTATTTAAAGCAGATTTATACAACCTGATTTTGGCTTCCCTCTACCTTCAGCATCTCGCAGTTCTACTGGAGCCCTGAAAATCGTTGAAAATCGGTCCCATCAACTTTGAACAGCTTAAACTACACATACTTATATATTGAGAAAGTCTCCAAACTTACTAATACCCCACTTATAATAATATTATTTGATTTATAATACATATTTCTAATAATATTCTTCTAATATACATATAGATTGTTTAATTATTAAATGGTGTAAAATAACAAGATTACTTGATCTATACAAATGAGGATGAGAAAATTAAAGTGGATGGGACATACATACTATGCTGAAAGACCATCATGTAAAGAAGGCACTGGCAAAGAGAAAAGAGTGAAGACCACTTGAGAAGATGGATTCAGGATTAACTGATGGTTTGGCGTGACTGCTGAAGATAGTGACAATCTGTGTACATGAGAGAGAGAGAAATTATGGCTACCCAGCAGTCTGACGTAGTCGTCAGGATGTGTTTATTTTGATATGATGGACTCACACACGAAGTTGTCACCGATTGCGATGAAATGTTGTATGGATGAAAACTCTGCAGTTGATTACTGATAGGACTATTTACTGCAAATTTCTGTGAGAACCATGTACTGACCTTCTTCCACATGAAGATCTTGGCAGCTGCAGGTGCATGAACTCTGTATACAAAGAGGGTCCCTGATGTAATTGTGAAGATGGTGAAGATATTTTGCTGAAATTTTATCTAAAAAAATTTTTACTAATGCATTTTTTCCTGACAGCGGCCTTTCCTAGCCTACTTTCTGAATTTGAACTGTCAATGGTTTTACGTGCTCAGATTGAACATGATCTACGCTTGGCAGTCCGCCTCGATAGATCTATAACCTGATCTTCGCGTTCGCTCTTGCATGACCTAATTTGGAATCACTCTTTGTGATATGTTTGATCTTGCCAAGAACGTACATGCTTTGCAAATTCCTTGAACGTATGATTTCGCATGTTAGGACATGTGCATCCGATTTCATTCAACCTCTTATTTCGCCTTCTACGATATAAAGTGGTAAAGAGGGGAATAGTGGTTTATTCTTTATACTCTAAACAGCTCTATAACACTGACCTTAAAAGTGATAACAAACACAAAGCTGAAAATATTTTAATCAAATGTGAAGTCAGGTGATGTTCTAAGTGTCAAACATGAGGCAAATTAAAAGCAGAAATCATCAGAAAACTACAGACCTTCTGCAATGGGATGCTACGCAAAATGAGGGATCGAGATGCTATGATAAGCACATGAACGAGGAACCAAGAGAAAGAACCAAGAAGACACAGCGAAGAAGGAGGCTAAGAAGAGACAAAGTGTTAGGAGGTTACACCTGGTGTTTCATCACTGGAAGTATTGCTGTATATCACTGCTTGGAAACCTGCAGGAAGAGAAAGGATCTAAATACTCTGGAGATGAGAGCTGAGACTGAGACAAAAAGATAGGCAAGGTGTGGAAAGAAAATGGAAATGGTTAAAAGAGAGAGGAATAGCTGGGAGGGGCGGGGTTTGTTGAAGACCTGTGCTCCGTTGGGAGTTGAAAAAGGAAGAAGGAGATAACTGAGCAGGAAACAAATAAATATGCATGTATTTGATGACGTGTGGGAGGAGATGGAAGAATATAATGATGATGGCTAACTGACTGCCTTTACTGTTGTGCTGAGCGTAACTACAGGACTGTCGTCTGGAATAATTGCACGCGCCGCTTCCACAGGGTGTCCGTCATGTTCCAGTTATTTGGGTTATCAAACTTGTACCTCGCCAACGTCAAATGGCTGGCACTTCCGACAAGCAAATGTAGCAAAATATTATGCCAGAGACATCAGGCGAACAGAGACGAGCATGTCCTGCAAGACTGGGTCCTCCTGGGTGAGCTTTGTAGCTAAACATGCGGCTGCACCAAACTGACAAGCAGTATGTTCTGTGCTGTCAACGATATCAGCTGCGGTAAGGTTCATTGGTACTACCCCCGTCACCAGATTGTCTGGTCCATGCCAAGTTCTACTAAAAATTTAAGCCTGTGCTCAAATGTTCAAGACAAGAAGGATTGTCGCTGTGTATGTGGAGTCAGGTAATACTTGGTGTGGTGCCAATTTACCGAGGAACAAGCCATGGGGAGGTGCTCACCGGCCAAAGTCCTTCGGCTTAAACCATTTAGATCATCACGTCTGAGTCACCACCCTTACGACGGGTACATTTAATGTAGTGCTGACATATTTGTTCTATATCCATAGATCTAATCATTAATATCATTCTGACATCTTCAATCCCAGTGCGATTGCATATTGTTAAATACAAATACATGTCTGTAGCCAAGTGGCGGCTTTTGCCTTTGGTAGAGTCAACAGTCTGAAACCGGACAGGTGGTTCGTTCACGGCATTTTTCCAGACCCCTGTGATTTTTGCAGGACACGCAGTTCGCGCCATACTCGGCAGGGGGTGGCTGGTTTCAGCAGAGAGGACTGAGTCATATGGGCAAAACCCTGTGCATTGAAGTCAACTGACCAGGATACTGATTTCTGCCATGCATTTTATTTATCAAGATAGCTTCCTAGGCCCTGCCTTAGCTACTTCATGACATGTCTTGTAGGTAGTCAAACATTATTCTAGCTCCTCAGAGCTCTACAACACACGGACGAAATAGACATACAACGATAAGAGAGTGAAGGAAGAGGAGAAGATAGAGAGAAAAGATATACAATAGACAATTTATGAGGAGCAAGAATGATGAAGATCATAAGATAGAGAGAAAATAAATATATAGAATAAGAGGGATGAAGGAAGTGGAGAAAGATAGAGATGTTGATAAATAGACATATATAAATGAAGAGGAGGAAGGCTATAAAGATTAAATAATATGTAGATATAGGCACAAACAATAGGCTAATTCACAGTAAAATACTTATATAAATAACATGGTATAAATAAAATATTTATATAAATGCAACATTTTATATACAAGATGGAGAAGATATATAGTTGAAGATAGATATAAAGAAAGATGTGATATAAGATTATAGAAGCAAAGATGTGTACACATTTTTAGAAGATTGAATAAGATGAGAGCATGTTATTTATATAGTTTGAAACATTTATAATAATACTGGCAGAAGCAAGATGCAGATAGTGAATATTTAGTTAGGAAAGATGATATAAATAATATGTAGTAGCAGAGTGGGAGAACATTTATATGTTAAAGACAAAAGAAGGAAGATTATAGCGTGAATGTGATAGAATAAAACATGTGATAATGAAAGATGGAGTGGAGAGCTTAAGATGTGTATAGCTGAACACGGGGAGAATGTAGGGAGAAGGGAAGATGGGAGAAGGAAGATTAGAGAAGGAATTTATAATGTAATACGTATAGCGAAGATGTGAAGGAAAGAGTGGCATGAGATGGAGCATAAGATGTGAAGAAGATATAATGGGGGAGAATAAAGATGAGAAAGAAGAGGGAGAAGGAAGATGGATAGCGAAAGATGTAAAAGTAACAAGAGGGGAGATGTAAAGAATAGAGAAGGAAGATGATACAAAAGTTGTGTAGACAGGCAAATAGCTTGATGAAGTCATTTGAGTTACTTCTTAAATAATATTCTGTTCTTCTACTACTAATAAACAAATAGATGACACACCTGGATTGATTTTCAATGTAGTTACCGCAGAACATTCAGATTAATATAATAGAATAACATATAATAATGCATTTAGTTTCATGTGATACCTGGTATCATATGTTCAAGAAGTCATACATTTAAAGCTCAGCGCTATAGTGCTGATCTTCCTTTCGCAACATACTATAACAAGCGTTCAGCAGTAACAAGTAAAGAGTATGTTAGTTGCGTCCTCAATACCCATGCAGTTTAACCAGTGACCATTGAGCTGACATTGGAAGAGTTGGCACAAACAGCCTGATCGTTATCGCCCATCAGAATATATCTGTCTGCACTGCCACGCGTCCGTTCATGCATATAGATGTTACCTGTTATCATCGTTGTTAACGGAGCTGATATTTTTGAACGTCGCATAGTGCGGCCGCAAAGATTTTCCTTTAAACCGTTCAAGTCATTCCACAGATTAAAGAATTCGACTGAAGATTGAGAAGCGTTAGGGAATAAGACAGTTACGTAGTAACAAAACTTTAGTTCGGTACGGGCAGCGCACGCAGATATCGTAAGAAGCCGAAAGCACCTATGAGCAACCGGGAGGCATCGTTATTTGAATCGACGACAGCCACCGCACGTGCTTCCCGTTGTAAACAGTGTTTGCTCAAAACCGATCAGGACGGGTGAATGAAGCTCAGAACATGCTGAGTGTCATTGTCAAAATATTGTATTCCACCTTCCGATGGTTGGGAATACGCACAAGTACATTTCGTTACACGCACCTTTGAACGTGATTCTTTCAACCATCTTCGTTTTTTGGCCGTTAGGTTACGTCGATGACGTTCCGAGAGGAGGTACGCGCTCGGTCGCTTCATGCTGCTGTAGTTTAAGATGCTCACCACATTTACGTTTTCGCCGTCTCTTCCCCGACGTTCGTTGTACGCTTCGTGTCGATGGTTGGTTCATTTCACGCGGCCAAACACTTGAGTCTTCTATGCTCAATGCACTAACATTCGAAAGCACCTGATTGTTCTAATTTCCAGAAAGAAAACAGTCTTCACTGTGGCTCGATTCTTTTCAAAAACTTTTATTTCAAAAAATTATACAATATTTAACTACAGGCTTTTCAGCTTATCTGTTATGTTTGAGTGACGATACTGATATAATAAAGAGGTTTCACTGTAAAGTTTAGTGCCTGTTAAAGAGTTATCCTGAGGTACTTCATTACTTCACCATTCTCACATTTATGATATTTCGCAGTTGAGGACAACATTTGCTTGGAGACAGAGTATTTCGTGTCATCCTTAGCTAGACTATTTAGTTTATTAATTATTTGTATTTGTTATCTGATGGTACCCATGGAAAGTCGAAGGTCAAAAGATGCAATCATTTGTTTGTTTCTTATCTCATAATACAGTTACTATTATGTTTTTAATGAAAAAGAATGTTGCCATGACAGTATTATCGCGCCTCAGCTTTCTCAAACCACCCGATTACCTGACCTCATTAGTGATATAAATAAACAATTTATGCTTTATATCTGATTACTGTTAAGCTCGTTATGATACGTAGTCCTTTCAATAGTACACAATGTCGTAAATCTGGGGACTAGAAAGCGCATCCCGCGATTAAACTCGCATCACGCAGATAGTCGCCGTAATTGTCGCGCACGAACGACAAGCAGACAAACAAAAAATGTAATTCCGCAGAAATAGCTTCAAGCGTTCATTATGCTCAACTGCCTGGCGGTTCTCTGCCAGATCATACCATCTGCGCTTGCTTCCCTTCATTCACTATAGGACATTTGTCGATTAGGGTCAGCTGCGTTTGGCTTTGATACATAAACGTTGTTTTGTTAAGGCAACTTTCTGTCTTTCCTCGTTTTAAACACTTCGTTACATAATACTGTGCTTTCTGCAACATGAAGCCAACCGATTTGCAGCTAAAGTACTTAACGATAGTAAATACTTCGCCGGACAGTTGTAGCTCCGGCACAACATTTACCCACGCCGCACAGCAACAAGCTAAAGATGATAGTCGTGAACAACGGTTTACCTCACGTGGTTTTCCGCCTCGAGCATAGTTCAACAGTTGTTCCGCATTTTTCTCGGTCTTCGACGCTGATGATAGCCGAACATTTCTTCGGTGCCCGGCTGCTTCGATGATCTCCCCAGGATTCAGTTCTTCACAACTGTTGTGCTAAGGGCGTCCTTCTTTCGTTTCATTGTGTTTCATCACCGACTGTGCGCCTTCCGGTATGCGACTAATGTCATTTTCTTGACTTGTCGTCATAGCCCCTGTCCTGTTTACAAGCCAACCACTAAATATTTTACCTACAGCGTTGGGCCAGGCAAAACACTTGAATTGCAGATTTCTATTCCAAAGTTTCATATTTGTGTTTCCTTTCATCATGTATAACTACGTAGAATTTCAATTAATTGTCGTTATTCGTCATATGCTCTTCCACTAAGTCAGAGTTAGCATAATCTTAATAAAAATAGGAACTTAAATTCAATTCACAGAATGTCATAGTTTCATCACAGTATAATTCAAGGTAATTCAGCCTTCAATTGTTACATTCAAACATGTGCCTTCACTAAGTCAGACAGTGAGAACACAAAATAGAACTTGAAAGAAGTGTTCTTTCATCGTGCAGCACCACAAAATAATCTCAAACTTAATCAATACATCTAGTCATATGCTCTCCACAAATCACAGCACTAATAAATGTAGTTCCGTGCCCACTTTACAGAGGCTCAGTCATATTTCCTCCAAATAAATAATAGTATGCACTACAAAATAGAACTCTAATAATCATATATTCAAATAGCATGCTCTTCATCAAGTCAGACAGTATAACCACTGTGTCAGAACTTAACTTAATCTGGTCACATTCAGTCATAGTTTCCTCCACTCAAGTCAGATGACAACTGGCAAAATAGAACTCACCAACTGTCGTTAGCCCATACTTCATTCGTCGACAGTATAACCAAAGTCAGGAACTTCAATCCAATCAATACATCAGTCATATGCTTCCTCCGTCAGACAAAGAGCACCAATAAACAGACCAATACATTCGTTATATGCGCCTTCCACTAAAGTCGCACGCATAACTACCAGGAACTCATACCACTCAAGTCAGACAGTATACCACAACAGGTTTCAATCTAATCTGTCATTCATTCGTCAGACAGTATAATCTACAAAACAGAATCCTGGGGTCTTAATCTCGGTCGATTGTTTTGTCAGTTAGAACAATGTTCTATAGCCTTCTTTCTGAGCGCCTTCGTCTCTTGCATTGTGCGATCTCGGGAGTTTCGAACGATGCCGCGCGCAATGCCATAGCGAATGATTGCTATGATCGATTTACTACGGTAGTTTCATTACCAGCTAGTTTATGCCTTTGCGTCGCAGCGTTAAATATTTTACCTTTTCGTAAGCTTTCCCAATACGGTGAAACATAAGGTCAGCTTGTAACTATATGACTTTGTTCCTTTACGTCAGTTTGTAATCTCATATTTACTTTTGTCTTCATATTTATGAACACGTTATCAGTTGTAACTATATGATCTGTTCTTTCATTACCTAAGAATGATGGGCATCGCTTCAAATCATATGATTTTGTCTTCTTCATAGAATTGCATGTCACTTCGTCGAGGAAAATACACAACTTGAGGCCTGCAACAACCCCAGGCCTGAGTTTATCTGTTACAATGATTTGTTTAGGTATAATATTTATTTGATATATAAGATATATAGAGATGTAGATGTTATATACAGTATGATATGTTATAAAGTGAGATATACAGTTATATATGATTACATAGTGAATATATATATTGCATGAGCAAATATACAGTATTTATATATTACATGCCATATTGCATATGCATATGTATATATATATAAATAATAAAAAGAGATAGATAGTGATAAGAGCGTTGCTTGTTGAAACAGCATATATATATATGTTACATGTTTTGTCAGCAATAGTGCACAGCAGCACATATATAAAGTTTATCACAGGGATGTTATAATAATGGTGAAATAGTTGCTGATGGTTTTCATGTCGATTTGATAAACTCACCATTATGGGTAGCAGTGAGCCTAATATTACCGCTTAGAAAGACATCATCAAATAAAAATTAAAAGATATAAATAATGAGTAGTGATTTAGCCAAACTAAACTACATGTTTACTAAATTAAATTCATGCTTGTCAGTCAAGACGTATGGGAAATCATTTTTGAAAGTGTGGCAACATGTGTATATTCTTAAATTTCATTCAAGAATCAAGAACACATATAAAGCTCGTTGTGAAACTATTGACATGAAAGCTGTTAGGCATAACAGTTGTGCTTTGTTTACTATTTGACTAGTTGTCTTACGTCACTTACTATCGTTTCTTTCACTACACATTGAAACGTTGTCACCTGACTTCATACATGTCATACTGGAACCACGGCCTTTCTTATATCGATGGCCGCGACGAACCTTCCTTATTTCCACATATATGCCAAGATTAGTTTCATTCACGCCGCAATTGTCTTGAACACCCTGCGGGTCGTCAAGAACAATTTCACATATTCTGCACAGTGGTGGCTCGCCTGGTGTCAATGTTCAACGCGGCTTCCGTTATTTAACAAATTAAAATATAACCCAACCTGCGCCAGATTTCAGCCGAAATTCGTGTTCGCCCATCAAAAAAGATCACGAGTCGTCATCGCTTGAGCATGATATTTTTATTAATAAACAACAGTTCAGCCTCGAACTTGAAACAGACATCTTCGTAGATCGTCAACCACACACACTCATATCGTTCAGTTACTGCTTTCTGAATGGTGTAACTATTTTTACTGTTTGTAAAATTACGAATATATTTGTTCTTCAGTCTCGTCGCTGAGCAGTCTCGAATTGTATTAGATTTTAGTTCAGCAGGTTACAGACGATGTCAACAGCCAGTACTAAACACACAAACATCTACGGTACGTTAATTAGCCTGTCTACAAGACATTTAAAGAATTGTTCGTTCACAGATTACGGTTAAATTGTTCGTGTGACACGGTTAAACTGTCCGTCTGCAGAACACGTTGTTCGTCTGCAGACATGTTAAATAACTTCAATTGCAGACATGGTGCCAGCCTGTCTACCGCAGTGGTTAAATATCTGTTCGTATAGCCACGGTTAGCTTGTTCAGCAGATGCAGTTAGCCCGTTCGTCTGCAGAGACAATTAATTGTTCAGGTGAGCTGTGTCGTACATAATTAATAGTTCGAGACACGGCTAAACAACCATCTGCATTGTTAACATTCACCACGACAGCGGCTAATTCGTCTACTACAGACCATGTTAATTGACTACCAAGATCACCTATTAAATTGTTCGTCTACATTGTTAAATTGTTCGTTCGATGTGTTGGTCGTTAAATTGTTTCGTCTACAAGACACGGTTAAATTCGTTCGCTCCACGCATCATTGGTGTTAAATTGTTCGTCTGAGCGTTGAAACTGTCTACAAAGACACGTGTTAAATTAAAACTGTCTGTTAAGATCATCTGTTAATTGTTGTCTGCAGAGTCATTGAATAATTGTTCGCTCGCGTTATCATCGTTAAATTGTTCGCTCCGGCAGATTATGGTTAAATGTTCGCTTCCATAGACATAAGCGCCCGTTGGCATACACGCCAATTAATGTTCATATTAGTTAATGTCACTATAACACGTGTTAAATTGTTTGTCTGAAGACAATTGTTTAAAGTCTATTGTTACGTTAGTCAGCCTGTTCACAGATCGCCAGTTAAATTGTCGTTCATATATTGTTAATTGTTTTACTACTGTTACGAGCTAATTGTTCGCCTGTTTATAGCTTCAATGAAAGAATAAAAGTTCTCAGAATATGAAGATTATACGCAACAGGCGTAATAGTAAATATGGCGCTCATTCCTCGATGAAGAACAACTTTCCTAATACCGTAATCATTTTCAAATTCTTGACATGATAATGTTTTGCATGCCATGCCAGTTAAAAAGTTTGATATGAATACTATTTGAAAAAATAGCAATGACATATTTAAAATAACGATAAGACATAAAAGATGTTACAAGGAAGATTATGATGACAAATATAAAAGCTTCATACTGTAATAGTTCTTGTCGCAAAGTTATGAAAATATCATTGCACGTTTTCTGCCATGAAAGGTTAGAGACTTCTAGATTACTGTTGCCGACAGAACATATTCGAAGGACGACTTTGGGGCCTTCGCGGCGTTTCCGCTTGCAGGTTGTATCATCAAATGGTGGAAGCGTTTTCACGTAAAATCATATAATAAAAACATGTAAGCCGACGCCGCATTACAGCAACGAATGGCAAAGAAGTTGCTGTTAGAGCGAGCAAAGCTTTGCACAATACTTTTACAGGTGGCGGAGAGACAGAGTTATATTAATGAAGTGAATTCTTTTATACAGTTTACATGATAATCGTAGTTATTTGATTCGCAGACATATTGTTCAGTTAAGTAATCACATATGCAGTTAAAAATAGATTTCAATCTTCAATAGTTTGCATACAAAAGTTGACCGCAGATAAAATATGAAAAACAAATATACGAAGACATACGCATATATCACACTGCATCTAAATGACAAAAATAACGCAGCCCACGGTTAGGTGCGGTTTTTGATTGCATCGCCAAAATAAATGATGATAGAATGCAGCAAATATCAGCTTTTAGCAGTTCGGTCACAATGAGGAACCGCAAGTTATATAGTATTAAAACTAAATTTTAATTCATTCAAATGTTGTCAATGCGCCAGCGGTATTGAATGATCAGAGATGAGAAAGAAGCGAATGCATTGTAACAGTACGTTCGCGAAAAAATAACGAATATAAATGAACAAATGCATAGTGGATGAAATCAGGCATGTTCGGCTCACTATGACAATCGTTGAAGAAAGTTAGAATATAGATATGCGCCGACACATCTCGAGAAGAAAATGATCAAACGAATGAAAGGGGATGCGTTCGCTAGAGGCAATCGGTCGAGCACTCGAATAGTCTTCACGAGAGAGTAAGAATATTGTCTCAGTTCTACGGAGAGACATTTAGTTGCTCAGATAGAAGTGTGATGCAGAGGAATTATTATTATTACACATCCACACAATACACAAAGACCAGCAACATACACATATATATTTAATGAAAATGTTGCACAGCCCAGACACGCCACAATCATAGCAATGCATGTTTCAGTACCACTATACAAAACAAAGTTTGCTTCCTGCGCTGAATGGTAGGCCTATCGCTTGTAAATACAGAACAGCTCTGTTTCAAACTGCTCTCAAGCCGGAAATTGAGCTTCTGGGGTCTGCCAGCCGTGAATTGAACTCGGCTTCCGATTGACACAGGGACTATCAACACTACTTCGGTGAGTAATCATGTGTGAGCCCAACTTGCCAGAGGAAAATTGCTGCAGTACATGAGTTTCAGCACGCGAGGTCCAGACATACTCTTTAAGATGTGCATTAGTATTTTGGCAGAATAAAAATTCTGAACTGGCAGCAGCTTTAATCAGTTTTCTACTTTTGAATTGCCATGTCTCTTACTGCTCAGCTGAACACTGACTCATAAAGTTTGATAACATCGCTTCTCTAGATTGTGTATCCGATCATTGTTTCAAGATGAAGAACAGACATCTTCGAAACATTTCAGATGGCCTCCATTTGTGGTAATTGTCTTCCGCCAAGCAGAGACTAAACATCAGCCTGTTACTGTATACCTTTATCCAGATTAAACAGGTATCTCGTGACAACACAGTGATCCCGAACCAGATTGAACCAGATGTTTTTTGAGCGATACATATATCTTCGAACCAGATTGAATCAGGTATTTGAGCAGATAATATGCGTACAGATAGATCTCTCACCAGCACCAGAAATGGAGTTCACCCATATACAGTGTTAGTTATGTTAACAGAGATCTTCGAACTGTATTTCTGGCTGTGCCAACAAATAGTAGTTATCTTCTGAAATTCAGAATAACTGTGTACTTTCTGACAGACAACACATATGCAAGATATGTTATCAGTATATCTTCGAACCGTAGTCAAATTGTGTACTTCTGAAAGTTGCGATAACAATATATACAAGGTACACATATAGACAACTTCTTTTCATTTTAGAGGTGTTGTCAATTATGTCCTTCATTATCCTCGTCATAAATGACGAGAATTGATGCAATCACATTTCCTCAATTTTCTCTACATTTCTGTTATTTCTTTCCTCATTCAATAGTAATTTTACCTCTTGAGTTTTAGAGCAATAATGGTATCTTTTTCTTATTTAATTTTGTTCATTTTATATAAATATTTTTTCGTATTTTTGTTTGCTATACAACATTTGGAATGCCAGTTTAGTCTATAGTATTTAAACAAAAAGGTAAATAAAGAGTCAGTGAAATACGCAATTGTTGCCATTATAAATAACTGAGTGTAGTCAGTGCAGCCACCAGTGTTTTGCAGAAATGGAGGATGGCTCACTTGGGCATGGTCAATATCAAATGCTTAAAAGCTGAATATGAGGTATCGTATGATAGGTATCTTCAAAATAGTTGTTTTGTTGAAATATTTTTTCACATGATATACGGTATTCATGTTGACAGCAGACAGTAGAATACAATCCGGGAAATAGTTTGTTATATGTAAAGAAAATAAGCCGATATAGATAGCAGAATATATTCGGGAAACAAATGCAGACAAGTGCAGAATACATCTGGGAAACAGTTGATGCAGACAGGCAGAATACATCTGGGAAATAGTTGACAGCAGACAAGGCAGTAGTCACATCTGGGAAATAGTCGATACAGACAGGTATCACATCTGGGAAACAAGCCGATAGACAGGGTAGTCATATCTCAGAAAGTCAGTTGACATAGATGGTGCAGAATACATCTGGGATAGTTGATTATAGACAAAATATTGCCATCTGGGAAATAGCGATACAGTATTAGTAGAATATATCTGGGAGTCAGTTGATAGCAGACAGTAGAATACATCTTTGCCAAACAATATTACAGACAGTGAATCATCTGGGAAGGATATAGATGTGCAGAATATCTGGGGAAATAGCGATACAGACAGCAGAATATAATCTGGGAAATAGCTGACACAGATAAAAGTAGTAATACAGCCTTTGTAAATTCAGAGATAAATAGATATTATCACGGGATTGTAGGGTAGATCTCCCGACAGTGACAAAATGAACATGTGGACATAAATGTAAACAGAAGACAAGGAAACAGAAATGCTGGTAAAGACACATACGTGTCAGTTAAGTTTATCGACTGTTACCACAGGTTGCAAAGCTCATCCACACTCAGTGCCTCCACTGAGAAGACTGCCTTCAGCCTTCCGCAATACCAGAACAGAAATATGACAGGAACTCACACTTCATGAAGCCTAGGCTGACGGAAAACATGAAAAAAGAATTTACAACACTTCACAATACGGTGTCAAACAAAATCAATAATAAATACAATAAACAATTTACGCATGGGTTGCGATTTACGCGATTACTTATTCCTAATTTTACTGTGTGGGTGGCCGACATAATAAACAAACTTCATGCATAATATGAAATGCATTCCGCTTCATTCCTACCAAATTGTGTGGTGTCAGGCTCGACATAAGGTAACAAACTATTTGATGTTATAGTATATTCCGCTTTCATTCCTGTTTTCTGCCTGTGTAGTCACGTATATAAGACATATATTTACCAGCTGTGGTGTGCCGTAAGCTACATAGTTAAATTACGCATAATATGATGTGATTCCTTTTTCTTATCTAATTCTTTTTCGTTGGTAGAGGTCGGGGCTGGCATGGGAGTAAGAATGGCAAAACTGCTAGAGTAGGATGAGTCGAGCGTTACGATGACCTAAAGCTGGCTTCCAGTAAATGAAAATCGCTGATATAAATGATGTGCTAATCACACACAACCGGCACAACGCATAACGCTTAGTCGTGTCATAAATATCAATATAAGCGTCGTGACAGGAGCCCGCAAAATCATGTTAAATGGTTACTGTCGTTAGTTATATAGCTTCAAGACCTCGCACATTCAGAAGAAATTAATTTGTTATCATCTCGAGTAGGTATAGTGCTTACCTTCTGCAATCAGCAACATTCACCGTGTATACGAGCATAGTTTTTCTTAGATATTCTCACTCATCGTAGGTGAGATCGTCTTCTGTTCTGTCGAGATGATTTTGATAACACGCGAGTTGTCGCGCTCGCTAATCACATAAAGCATCTCGGTAGTCAGAACGATTTACAGTTATAGCAGCCGCTGGTCCAAGCAACATTTAAAAAAGTCTTTAATGAAAATTCACAAATTACTTAATCATCGTGTGAGTATTCTCTAAGAAATAATATGATACTGTACGAAATCTTTCCTGTAAGAGTTATTGCAGCTAACATATTACCAAATGCAATGATGATGACTCTGTCAATCAATCAAATTAATCAACAATCAGATAACAATCGATGAAATGTGTTCTGAATATAAACAGCAATCATCATCAGACAATGTGTTCTGAATAGGCAAATAGAAATATACTCATTGACAAATAGTAAATGCCTAAAAGATCACAAATATTCACAAATATATATAAAAAGCAGCTGTCATGCATTATTTCTGATAAACAAACAAAGGCTGGTAAAACAGTCACACACGGGTCAGCAGGCTCGTCATGTCATTTCATAAACAATACATAATGGTCAACGATCACACAGCTGTCAAGAAAATACGCTTGGAATACGCAAAATAAATATCTGTCACCAAACATAGATTCTGTTGGTGCTGAATAGTACGTAAAGCGAGAATGTACAAAGACTGGTTACGGTTGGCCTTCAATGGCGCAATGAGGTTCAACAATCAATAATCAATCACATCAATACATAAAACAAAGGCTGTATAATTGGAATAAAAACAAACAGTATTAGTGGGTCACAATATAATCAAAGAAAAAACATGATTAGTCAAATAAAGGAATGGTAAGAAGTGAGCGGTCGATTTTTGCTAGTTGCAGGAGTTTATTATCTCAAAGTCATTGATCAGACAGAATGGCGTAGATATGTGCAGCTTTCCGGAGAGTTTTTATATCCGATGCCAGATTGAGAGAGATGGGTGCGATACTACAGTTCGGGAGGTTTTGTCATCTCAGTCATTGACCAGATTGAGATGGGTGTTGATATTTGTTACTCCGATAAGTTCTGTTGTCTTTAGTCATTGATCAGATTGAGAGACATGTTGATATTGTAAGGTTTCCTATAGGCTCTGCATGAGAATGACTGAGAGAAAGATGTTGATATGCCTGCAGCCAGAGAAAGCCTATTATCTCTGGCTGATCAGAGCTGAGATGGCACATATTGTATAATCGAGAGCCTTCATCCTGTCACGATCGTATTGAGACGATGGGTGCCGATATTGCAAAGAAAGTCAGTAGAGTTCTATTGCTCAGTCAAGCCGACCAGAATGAGAGCATGGGCAGCGATATTCGCACAATTCGGTGCCCTAATATCCAGTCACGACTTCGGTACGATATAGCGTTGTTATTTGTACAAAGTTCGACAGTTCTGGTTGATCCAGTCACACCAGATTGAGAGCAGGTGCTGAGCTTAAAGAAGCCCGAGAAAGTTCTGAATATTCGTGCCACACCAGATTTCGAGATGGGGTGCGATATTTAATAGCTGCATATTTATTATCTGAAACACTGATCAGATTGAGAAGATTTGCCGATATAGTATTACTCCGGGAGAGTTCTATTATTCCAGTCACGATTGGAGATGGTGCTGACATTTTGTAGCAGCATTACAGCAGTTAGTATATTCAAAGTCATTGACCAGAGCTGAGAGAAGATGGGTGCCAAAGAGCCAGCAGCACACACATTCTGTGTCACTGACCAGACTGTTAGTATGGTGGCTGGAGAGTTTGCAAATCTGCCATCTCAAAGTTGCTGACCAGATTGAGAGATGGCAAGCTGATATTTGTACAGCTCTCGGAGAGTCTTCATCTCAGTCACACCTCAGATTGAGGCAGGTTGTTTGCATAGCTCTGGAGAGTTTATTATTCCAGCACTGGGGATTATAGAAGATGCTATTAGCTTGTACAGCCAGAAAGTTCTACTGCTGTTCAGACGAGACGATGGGTGCTACTAATAGTCTTTTAGTTCGTTACTGCACGACAGAGCTGTTGGGACAGGTTGCAGAGCCATGCTGTTCTGAGATAAAGCTTACAAAGCCAGAGAGTTTTATTATCTCAAAGCCATTGATTATTGAGATAAAAGCGAGGAGCGAAGAAGCAGAGAAAGCTTGTTGTCTGTCATTGCTCAGATTGAGAGATGGGTGTTGAGTGAGCTGTAATAGTTTCCGGGAGAGTTTCTGTTATTCTGTGATTGTGATTGAGAGAGATGTTGAGATTTAAAGGCCAGAGAGTTTTGTTGTCCTGTTTCGAGCTATAGATGGGTGCTGATATTGTAGCAGCAGTAACACAGAGACATATATGTGCCGCAGATAGAAATGAGAAATTGCCTTACTAATACATAATATAAATATTGATTGATAACATATACATGACACTATCATTAACAATGCAGATGGGTGTTATAGTGAAATGACCAGCCATCAGATTGATAAACGCTGAGCAGAGGCATCATATGGGATATAAAGCATAGCAGTTGAACTCAGTGTCATTACCAGATTACTTATATGTAGAACAGTCACGATTGACAGATAAATACAGGCAGCATAACATATAGACACAGGCATAGCTGCACCACATTGATTAGAGATGGAAAAGGATGTACTACAGAGAAAGCGCACCACATATACATAGAACTTCCAGAAATAATATCACAGACAGATGGTGGGATATTTCCACCAAAGTCACATCGACAGATGGGTGCTGATATTTACAAAGTTTCGAGAAAGTTTCTATTACCAGACAGAGAGATGCGATATTTACACAGTATATCTCAAAGTCATCAGATTGAGAGAGAGCGGCAGTTGATATGTGTTGCAAAGAGTTCTGTTATCTGTGTCACGAGAGCTGAGAGATGGGTGCTGATATTTGTACACCAGAGAAAGCTCTGTTAATCTGCCAAATAGATCATGGGTGCTGATACTTGTAGTTAAGCCTGTTAAGTCTATTATCCTCAGTCACTGATCAGAGCTGAAGAGAGATGTGGTGTTGATATTTAGCACCAGAGATTTATTATCTCAGTCATTAGCCCAGATTGGAGACGATGGTGCGCGATATTTGTACAGCCCGAGAGTTCTATTATCTCAGTCATTGACCAGATTGAGAATCTATGGCTGCTGATATTTAAATAGCTCTCGAAAAGCGATTTATGAAATGCTTGGGATTGTCCAACATAGGACTGGCATGTTAGATGTTAAATGCCAAGCTGGGAAGCTGGGAGGATTGAGCAGCCTACGCATATGCACCTGAGTTGAGGACGATAGTCCTAATATAATTATTACCTGTAATGAAACATGCTAGAGTGACGTAAGTTGTTTTTGTAATGATAATGCATGTTGACAGTATAATGATATCACATTTACATATAGTCCATAAATATTGTTCATTTAAAATGTATAAAGTCGTTGTTAAACATACTGAGGTCAGGGTTTTGCCTGCAGATCTAAAATACTGATTTATAGGATGTGAGTTTTTATGTTGCTCGCAGAGGTTGATATTTGTTAGGATGACATTAAAGAATAGTTGTCCTTCATTTTTTACAGATTAATACAGTCTTTCCTGAAATTATCATCATGTGTTAGAAATAATGAGCAATGATAGTGTGATGTAAAAATAAAGTAGATAACAATAAACACTGACAAAGATAGAGAAAAGATTTACTATATTGTCAAGAATACTTGCACTATAGATTCAGTCTTTCCCAACAAGATTTGTAGTTGTTATTTATAATTACAATATGTGGTCAGCTGGTTAATGCCAGCTACAATCTGTTTTCACATTATGTACAGCACTATACATGGTCAGTCTTCCTCAATAGAAATGAAGGTATGCATGTTTTTTTACAAACGCTGACTTTCTGCCTCTGCTACTGCACAGCATGTATTTCCAGTCCCATAAATGTCAGACAACATCACTTGCTTTTATCAAATAGTAGATCGCAAAGAGACATAGAATATCTCCTTGTTTCACTTGAAAGTTTCCGCAACAATATAAGCTCATTCATTTCCTTTACGTTATCTAACACCTTCTCTCTTTGTCTGCCCCAAACTGGTCAATAATCAAGTTAATGAGAAAGCTCGTCCTTCTGCTGCATGAACATACCTTCTTCTTCTTATCATTCTGCCCGGTCGATATTTGTTCACGAATTATTCAGTCTCAATTGTCAATAATCAATGTTAATACAGTTTGGGCTTTATTGTTATGAATATTTTCTTTCATTTTGCCTCTAATAATAACATCGATAAAAAGCCATTGCAGCTAAACTACTTCGCTGTTACGACGAAGCTTAAAGCCTTTGTTCACTAGTCTCCTCAATAAATTGATGCTTATTGAAAGTATCAATTGTTGGGGAGTTTAGATTGATAAGGGCTAGTTGTTCGTGGTAATAGAGAGTGGACAGGCTTGTACAAAGCATCATTGTTGACCAGTTTAGGTTGGAGCTAAGAGGAGAAGGAAAGTCAAGTGCGTTGAGAGGACAGGCTTGTGCTGAAAGTATTGATTGTTGGACCATTTAGGTTGGATAAGAGGAGAAGGTGTTCAGTGGCACAGAGATGACAGGCTTGTATTGAAAGCATTGATTGTTGACCAGTTTAGGTTGGATAAGAGGAGAAGGTGCTCAGCATGTAATAGAGAGGGAGAGCCAGCTGAAAAGCGCATTGATTATGCACTGTTTAGGTTGGTGTAGGAGAAGGTATCTGTGGCAATAGAGAGGGACAGGGTTTGTATATTGATTGTTGGGGAGCTTAGGATAGATAAGGGATGTTCTTATGTCTTTAAGTATATCTACTATTTGATAAGAAAAACTAAAATTAGCGTTGAATCAATCTAGCAATTTATGGAGTTTGGAATTACATGCTGCAATGAGTAGAGTTTATGGGGCAGAGAGGAGTGTGTTTAACCAGCTGAGCAATAGGAACCATCAGTATGCATACTCCCATGTACATCTGTTAAAGACCACCCCATATATAGGTCTGCCTGGAGTGCGAGATTGATGCTGATAAACAGACATTTAACCAGCGAGCCACATGGAACCATAATTATGCATACTTTCTGGAATCTGTTGGGAAAGACTATACCCATGGTCTGCCCGGAGGATGTGACTAATAACCAATCTGCCTTTGTACCTTCATCCATATGTCGTAAGTCTGTTCCTAGCTAGTTGTCTCTTTGCTCGTACCACACTATCGACATCGTGGTGCTCTATCATTCTGTTACCAATATGATGATGGTTTAAGGAGGATACATTGACACCGTATTTAAGGGTTCAAAGGTAGCTATAGATTGACTTACTACCTGGCTCCATATGGCTTCATCCCTGTTTGCAGAAATGGTATCCCATCTACAGAGTAACAAAATCCTGTAGCTCTAAAAATAACTAGATTCACAACAACACGCTCTCACCTCGACAATCCCACAACCTGCAGCATGAGGCAACCATCAAAAACCACTTCACCATTGAAATCCTCATTTTTTTTTTTTAAATAGACAATATTTGTGACTATAGATGTAGAAATGCTAATGAATATCACTTATAATTGTCAACATTATGATATCATTACAAAACAATGTCCACTCAACGAACCATTACAAGATTATCATTATATTATAATTACTTATTATAGCACTGAGACATATGATGTTCAATCCCTACCCCCTAACACTTCCGCAGCCATAAGCATCCTAATACAGTCCTATGTTGGGATTAATCAATCTTGCATATTTATGTCATCCTTTTCAGGCTGTACTAAATATCAACAGCCACTTTTCCCAATCTGGTCAATGACTGATAATAGAACTCTTGTAATGTACAATATCAACACCCATCGTCTCAATCTGAATAATGACTGACATAGAACTTCTCTAAGGTACAAATATCAAACACCAATCTCTCAATCTGGTCAATGATCACACAACTTAGGCTGTACAAATATCAACACCTATCGTCTCAATCTGAACAATGACTGATAATAGAATCCCTGGTTGTACAATACTTCAACACCTATCTTCACCTTAATACGACTGATAATAGAATCCTCTGGCTGTACAAATATCAACACCTATCTCTCTCAATCTGGTCAATGACTGATAATATAACTTCCTAGACTGTACAAATATCAACACCTATCTTCTCAATCTGAACAATGATCAAGGGCAGAACTGTATTGTACAAATATCAACACCCATCTTTCTAATCTGGTCAATGACTGGGATAGTAGGAACTCGAAGCACAAATATCAACACCCATCTCTCTTAATCTGACAATGAATTGGGATAAATAGAACTCTGGCTGCAAACAGACAACACCTATCTTCTTCTAATCTGTTTAATGACTGATAATAGAACTTCTGGCAAATAATATCACCCCATCTCTTCAATCTATCAATGACTGATAGAACTCTCTACTGTACAAATACTATACCTATCTCTTCCTTAAACTGGGCTTCTAATGATCAGATAATAGAACTCTCTGGCTGTACAACACCAACATCTCTTCAATTTGACCTGATAATAGAACTCTGCTGCACAAACATCACACCCATCTCTTAATCTGATCAATGACTGGAGAAGGAACCTCTTCTGTACAAATATCAACCATCGCCTCAATCTGCACACACACTGGGATGGCAGAATCCTCTACTAAAGCAATATCAACATCTCTCTCAATCTGATCCTGACAGCAACTCTAGGTTGTACAAACACACACCATCTTCAATCTGGTCAATGACTGATAATAGAACTCTATGCTGTACAAATATCAACACCTATCTCTCTCACTGAACAATGACTGGGATAATAGAACTCTCTGGCTGTACAAATATCAACACCCATTTCTCTCAATCTGGGTCAATGACTGATACAGAACTCTGGCTGTACAAATATCAACACCCCATCTCTGAATCTGGTCAATGACTGGATAATAGAACTCTGGCTGGTACAAATATCAACATCTCTCTCAATCTGATCCTGGGATAATAGAACTCTAGGCTGTACAAATATCAAATACCATCTCTTAATCTGATCAACACTGGATAATAGAACTCTCTGGCTGTACAAATATCAACATCTCTCTCAATCTGATCCTGGGATAATAGAACTCTAGGTTACAAATATCAACACCCAATCTCTCTAATCTGAACAATGACTGATAATAGAATCCTCTGGCTGTACAAATATCAACACCCCATCTCTTCTCAACTAATAATGACTGGGATAATAGAACTCTCTGGCTGTACAAATATCAACACCTATCTCTGGTCAATGATCAGATATTAGAAACTTCTACGTACAAATATCAACATCTCTCAATCTGATCCTGGGATAATAGAACTTCTCAGGCTGTACTGAATATCAACACCCATCGGGTTCCAATCTGAACACTGGGATAATAGAACTCTGGCTGTACAAATATCACTACCTCTTCAATCTGATCCTGGGATAATAGAACCCCAGGCTGTACAAATATCAACACCTCCATCTCTCTCAATCTGGTCAATGACTGGGATACAGAACTTCAGCTGTACAACATCAACACCCATCTTCAATCTGTCAATGACTGGATAATAGAACTCAGGTTGTATACAAATATCGTCACTCATCTCTTTCAATCTGTCAATGACTGATATTAGAACTCTGTCTGTACAAATATCAACACCCATCTCTCTCAATCTACAATGACTGGGATAATATAACTCTGTCTGTACAAATATCAACACCTATCTCAATCTGACACGACTGGAATAATAGAACTCTGTGGCTGTATACAAATATCAACACCCACTTAATCTGATCAATGACTGATAATAGAACCTCTGGCTGTACAAATATCAACACCCATCTCTCAATCTGGTCAATGACTGAGATAACAGAACTCTCAGGCTGTACAAATATCAACACCCATCTCTCTCAATCTGGTCAATGACTGGGATAATAGAACTATCAGACTGTACAAATATCAACACCCATCTCTCAATCTGGTCAATGACTGATATTAGAATCCATTAGATTGTATTAAAATATCAACACCCATCACTTCCTAATCTAGTCAATGACTGGGATAATAGAACTCTCTGGCTGTACAAATATCAACACCTATCGTCTCAATCTATCAATGACTGATAATAGAACTCGTGGTTGTACAAATATTTAAATACCATCTCAATCTGGCCAATGACTGGGATAATAGAACTCTCTAGCTGTACAAATATCAACATCTTCCCAATCTGATCCTGGGATAATAGAACTCTCAGGTTGTACAAATATCAACACCCATTCTCTCAATCTGGATCACGACTGGGATAATAGAACTATCAGATTGTACAAATATCAACACTCATCTCTCTCAATCTGGTCAAATGACCGATGTTAGAACTATCAGACCGTACAAAATATCGTCACCCATCTCTCTAACTAATAATGATCGATATTAAAACTCTAGGCTGTACAAATATTCTACACCATCGGTCTCAATCTGATCAATGACTGGGATAATAGAACTCTCAACAATACATTAAAGATCCAATTATTCCTTCATTACTCAATTATTTTATTTATTTAATCATGTTTTTTTTCTTTGATTAACTATTTGTGATTACTTGTACTTGTTTTGTTTTATTCAATTATACAGTAACCTTTTGTTTTATGTGATTGATTGATTGATTGATTGATTGATTGATTGGACCATCATCATTGCACTTCAGTGAGTAACCATGTGTTCTCCAATCTCTTTCTTACACAGGAAGGTCTCACTGCAGTGCACAAACTCTGTAGCACTCTAGCAAGGGTCCCCAATATAATTTGAAGATGATGAAGATATTTGTTTTGCATTATTCCATTAAACAGTGACCTCTTGTTGTATGTGATGTTTGACCATTACTTTATATTGTTTATGAAATGACATGACAGACTGACCTCTTGTTGTATGTGATGTTTTACCATTACTTTGTTTGTTTATCAAATGGCATGACAGACAACATGTATATTTGTGAATATTTTGTGATCTTTTTTTGGAGCATTTACTATTTAATAATGAAATTATATTTCTGTTTATATTCAGAACCACATTTCATCTGATTGATTGTCTGATTGATTGATTAATTTGATTGCTGTTTATATTCAGAACCACATTTCATCTGATTGATTGTCTGATTGATTGATTAATTTGATTGATTGATAGGTCCATCATCATTGCATTTGTTAATAATCATGTGTGCTTCTATCTCTTTCTACAAAGGAAGATTTCAGTGACTGCACTAACGCCATATTGTTTGCAGGTCTCGATGTAACTTTGATGATTGTGAAATTTTTGTAGAGATTTTCATTAAAAAATTTTTTAAATGCTGCCAGTTAGCGCTTTCAACTTACTCTTATCGATGTTCAACTGCCGAGGGCTCTTTTATGTGATTAACGAACACGATATCAAAGTGTTATCGTCCATCTCCGATAGAACTAGGAACTTGATCTCACCTACATTGAGATTAGGGATATCTAGGAAAAATATACTCATTGCTCTACACAGTGAATGAGCTGATTACCTTTGGTGCAAGAGACAAGCACTTTACTTCTACATCTCAGAGATGATCTCTCTTTCATTAATTTCTTCTGAATGTATCGAGTCTGGAACTGTATGCTTCTGCTGTTAGTAAGCCATTAGCATGGAAGTTTGAAAGTAAGGAGTTTTCTTTTACGGGCGCTCCATATCGACCACTTATGTGATATTTAGACTGACCCTAAGAGCGATTGTACGTGACAGTGCTATGCCTACAAGTAGGTTAGACATCCGATTTCTGTAACGGTTTTCATTTACTGCTGTAGCTTCCTAGGTCCTACATCATTCGCCTTTACGACATCCCTTGTATGCAGTTTTGTATTCTTTACTTCCATGCCAGCCCGACACCACACAAGCAGAAAATTAGGAATAAGAAAAGGAATCACATGTCATATTATGCATGAAGTTTTGTTTATTATGCCAGCCCCGACACCACACAAGCAGGAAATTAGGAATAAGAAACGGAATCACATGTCATATTATGCCAGCCCCGACACCACACAGGCAGAAAATTAGGAATAAGAAACGGAATCACATTTCATATTATGCATGAAGTTTTGTTTATTATGTCAGCCCTGACACCCACAGACAGAAAATTAGGAATAAGAAACGGAATCATTTCTATTATGCATGAAGTTTTGTTTATTATGTCAGCCCTGACACCACCACAGACAGAAAATTAGGAATAAGAAATGAAATCATGTCATATTATGTCATGAAGTTTTGTTTATTATGTTTATTATTAGTTTTTGTTTGTTTTTATAAGCCAGGATGTTTCCATAGAACTTTTCATAATTTTCCGTAGCCTTTTCTAAACCATAGAGATGAAGTTCCTGTCACTTCATATTTCTAGTTTCTAGTGTGCAGGAGGTAGGAGGCATTCATTTCTCAGTGGAACTTTGAGTGTGGGATTGAACTCACAACCCTCTTGAGTGCCAGTCGATAAGCCAACGCTGACACATTATGCTAATCTTTAGCATTTCTATTACTTAATCTTCCTAATTTCATTTATATCCAGTTCATTTTATCCACTGTCAGGTTCCCACCTCCCTCTAATCCGTGATGTATCCTAACATCTCCTGGAGGCTATTTCCAAGATGTATTCCTACCTATCTATATCAACTATTTCCAAGATGTATTCTACTTATCTATATCAACTATTTCCAAGATGTATTCTACTTATCTATATCAACTATTTCTAAGATGTATTCTACCTATCTATATCAACTATTTAACAAGATGTATTCTACTTATCTATATCAACTATTTCAAGATGTATTCTATATCTATATCAACTATTTCCAAGATGTATTCTACCTATCTATTCAACTATTTCCCAAGATGTATCTACTTATCTATATCAACTATTTCCCAAGATGTATTCCTACCATCTATATCAACTATTTCCCAAGATGTATTCTACCTATCTATACAACTATTTCCCAAGATGATTCTACTTATTCTATATCAACTATTTCCCAAGATGTATTCTACTTATCTATATCAACTATTTCCCAAGATGTATTCTACTTATCTATATCAACTATTTCCCAAGATGTATTCTACCTATCTATATCAACTATTTCCAAGATGTATACTACTTATCTATATCAACTATTTCCAAGATGATTCTACCATTTATCAATCTATGGAATACCATTATATCATGTGAAAAAATATTTCAATAAAACTTTTTTTTGAAGGCTCTATATCGACCACTTGTTACCACTTTCATGATTTGATGTGATTCAGAGCTAAAGCGATTGTACATTGAGCCATTACGTCCTACAAGTAGGCCATCACATCCATTCTGCAAAACTTGTTATTTACTAGGTAGCTGCCCTAGGCTCTACCTCAGTTGCTTCTATAACATGCCTTGTAGGTTGCAGTGTACTATTCTTTTTTCCCTTTGGGCCCTCACACCACACGGGCAATAAAACAACATTAAATGTTGTATAAGCAAACAAAAATACAGAAAAATGTTTATAAAATTAGGACAAATTCAAATGGGAAAGACATTGTTGCTCTAAGATAAAAAAAAATTAAAATTACTTATTGAATGGGGAAAAGAAAAATGCTGGAAATAATAGAAGAATTGTAAAGGAATGTCTGGTTGTCAATTTCATCATTTATGACCGATAATGATTAGAGGACATGTTGTGCTCTAGTGAGGAGTTGTATATATGTGTACTGTATATATGTTACACAACTCAAGAGTACCTGGTTTATTTCTGGTTCAAGGATCTCTGTATATATGTACCTTGTATATATTGTTATCACAACTCAAGAGTACCTGGTTTTTTTCCCTGTTCAAGGATCTCTGTATATATGTACTTTGTATATATTGTTAACACAACTCAAGAATACCTGGTCAATCTGGTTCAGGATCTCTGTTATATGATTTTGTATAGTTTGGGAACTCAAGAGTACCTGGTTCAATCTGGTTTCGGGATCTCTGTATATGTACTTGTATATTGTATCACAATCAAGAGTACCTGGTTCAATCGGGTTAGGATTCTTTTATATGACCTGTAAATTGTTATCACAACTCAAGAGTATTTGGTTCAACCTGGTCTAGGTTTCCTTTATATGTATTGTATATATTGTTATACAACCAAGAGTACCTGGTACAATCTGTTCAAGGGTCTCTGTAGAGGTTAGATGTTCGCTCTGGGCCAAGGGAACCAGGTTCCCCTCGGGGAGCCACTGGATATTTTTCCAGAGATCCTGATTTCAGGGTGGATCAAAGTTCCTAGTCCTATCGGAGACGGATGATAAAACATAAGTCCAGTGTTAATTTGACAAGTAAAAAACCCTGGCAGTTCAAAGTCGAAGAGCAGGGAAAGCTGTGCCCGGCAAATTAAATTTTTTTTTATTCCCCCAAAAATCTTCACCATTTTAAAAAATTATATCGGGGGACCCCCCGGGCTACAGAGCTCATGTACTGAACAATTTTCCGTAAGAAAGAGATCAGATCACAAAGGTTACTCACCAATGAAATGATGATGGTCCTATCAATCAATCAAACCAGGTTCAAATTCCACGGGGAGCAGTTTGAAGCAATTTAAGACGAGCAGTTTGGAAGCAAATTTGTTCCTGTGAATTTAAAACGATAAAAATAGGCCTCACCATTCAGAAAGCAATGACAAACTACTGAACGTAAAAGTGATGCCTAGAAAATCAACCACTCATTTACTGTGGTTAATGGAATGTCCTAAAGGATGTGCAACGATTTTCATTCATGTATATGTATATGTTTTAGTCTTGATATATGTTATGTATGGATATATCATAATAATAATTCTCTGCAAGTACTTCTCCATACCGCTCTATCCTGGGCAACTCGACCAATCTCCTCCATGGAACTGAGACCAATATTTCTTGCCTCTCTCAGCAAAGTTCATTTCAGGGTCTCATTAGTTTGCCCTCTTTCTTGAACCCTTTGCATCCCACTTTAATGCCTGCTTGATATTCTGATCATTTCTCCTCAAGATGTGTCCAAATATCTCCATCTTCTCTTTCTTATAACAGTTGTCACTAGTGGTTGACCAGACATTTTCTCTGATTTCATCACTTCTCCTGAATTTGTTCCATTTTATATTCATTATTTTTGCAGACACTATTTTCAAATGCATTCAACTTGCTTCTATATCTCTAGTCATTTTCCAACCTCGCTAAATATGTTAGATTGATAAACATTTGAATTGAAAATTCAAAATTTTAGTTTTTTAAATATAACTTGAGTTCCATTTTTTATTTAGACTTTTAAAGCTGAGGGTTTTTTTTCCCAATTCCTATCATCATTTATTTTTATTGGTAATAAAAATTGCTACCTAAATAGGTGAACTGCCTGTTTTTTTTATCATTTTAGATTCTGGGAATCTGCATTACTTGCCAAGGTGTTTCATTTTTTGTTTTTCATAGCTTATCTGATCCAACTTTGATGCTATAGGACTTTTCTGTTTTTTTTTTGCATATCTTATTGTTTCTATTTTAACAAGGCAATATCATCTGAAAAAACCCAAATCTTCTAGTTGTAGTCAACCCTTTGTAAAAAAGGTTTCACTTAGTGGGGGATTTGATCCCATATAGTTTTGCCCCTCTCCACAGGACTGGCACGCCACCTCCCAAGAGAAAAAGCACAACTTCGTTTGCAACAACTCTTCGCATTCGTCTTTTTAATACGGGCCCCAACAGGCGCATTGTCGCCTCTGACTGATTTTTCGAAAGGCCTGTTCACCATTTGACTGCCCCGATACGGGGCACCCTTTCCTGACTTCAGAGGTACTAAAAATTAGATCCTTCAAGGGGTTTTTTTGCCCCGCAACAACCTAGGGCCCTTGAAAAAATAATATGAAGAAGGGGGAATCGGATTAAAACCCTTTCATGCAAAACCAAAGGTTTAAAACCAAAACCCCAAAGAAATTTATATTTTTATCATAGTCTTGTATGTATTTTTTTATGCTTATAATATTTTAAATATGTCATTTGCTTTTTTTTTTCCCAAATAATTTATTCATACATCAGTTTGTACATGATTTTTAAAGATGGTAAAATTTTGAGAGAAATAATGATTGAGAGTGTGATTGGGAGAGTTGATTCTTCATCCAAAGTGAGAGATGAACCATTTTATATTTTTATATGTTCTCATTATAATTTCATATTCTGAGAACTTTTTTTTTCTTTCGTTTTCTTAATCTTGTCTGTAGACAGACAAAACCATGGAAAGACAGACATTTAAAATGTCTGTAGACAGACACAACTGTGTCTAGACAGAAAATTTTTGTGGCAATAGACAAACAATTTAACAATGTTTTTAGACAGACATTTAAATTTGTCTGTAGACAAACACTTAACTGTGTCTGCAGACAGACAATTTAACGATGCAGAAGAACTTAACTATGTTGCAAAACTTAACCATGTCTGCAGACAGAATTAACTTGGCAGACAGAAAATTTAACAATGTCTGCAGACAGACAAACCGCTTTCGTAGAAAAATTTAATGTGTCGTAGACAGACAATTTAACCATGGCAAAGACAGAAATTAAAAATGCAGACAGAAAATTTTAACCTGTCTGTAGACAGACAATTTAACCGGCTGTAGACAGAAAATTTTTAAAAAATGTCTGTAGACAGACAATTTAACGTGTTCCAGACAGAAAATTTTAACCGGTTGTAGATGGAAAATTTAACCCATGTTTAGACAGAAAATTTTAAACCCTGCTGTAGATGGAAAATTTAACCCATGTCTGTGACAAACATTAACCGTGCTGTAGACAGAAAAACCATGTCTGCAGAAAGACTTTTTAATCCAGTCTGCAGACAAAAAATTTTAAACCCGTGTATGCAGACAGACTTTTTAACCATGTCTGCAGACAGAAAATTTAACCATGTCTGCAGACAGAAATTTAACCATGTCTGCAGACAGAATTTTAAGTGCTGAGACAGAAAATTAAGTGTCTGCAGAAAAAATTTAACCAGTTTTAGACAGAAAACGGCTGAGAAACTTTAACGTGCCGTAGATGGAAGTGGCAGTAAACAGTGACGTCGTCGAGCCAGGTACTGAATCGATCCAACCAAAATCCCTGTTTCAAAGTTTTAGGATTTTAAAACAAATTTTTCCCTGAGTTTTTCAAAAGAAAAAATCCCCCGTTCAGAAAGCAATGGCAAACTACGGAACGTAAGGGTAATCAGCAACTCGTTTATTGTGGTTGATGACGACGTCCATGGGATACCAGATTTCAGTTAGACAGACTTTTCAAATTTAAAGTAAAAAAATCATCTTTTGCGGGGGCTCGTGATCTTTTTTTTGATGGCCCGACACAATTTTGGCAAAATCATGGCTTTTGGGGTTTGTTTTATTTAATTTATTAAATAACAAATGTTGAAATTTTTTTTGGTGAGGCTCGGCCCTTCCCGCCACTGTGCGTGAGAGCGCCACTGCTGGTGTGTGAAATTTTTCTTAATGTTATTCCATAGGTGTTCAAAAAATTTGGCCCCAATGGAGCTAATTGGCATATATGTATGGAAAAGGGGAAAAATTATCCCCATCGTTATAGAGAAGGGGGGTTCAGTTTTGACGTAGATAGGCAAATTTGTGGGTGGTAATTGTAGTGGGGGGATGAACAAATGTACGTAGGACGAGCAGTCAGAACCGGTTTAAATAGAAATAAACACAACCAATTTGTACTGGAACTTTGAATTGTCAATGGGGGGAATTACTTGAACACCCTTTTTGTTCTGAATATTTGAAAAATTGAGATTAGCTCCTTTGTTAAATACACATTTCCAAAAAAAGTTTCCGGGGAAATTTAGAAATACGGTCTTTATTTGATAAACATGGTTTTATTTGATAAAAAATGGTTTAGATTTGAGAAATAAATCTATTTTCATGTTCTGTTTTTTCTGTTTTTTAAAATTTTTGTTTTTATGTTCAGTCTTTCTAAAGCGGTAAAAGGCACGCACTTAAAGGGGAGTTACAGATGTTTCCCAAAAAACACTGGTCTTGATCCAAAAATATTTCCCCAAGTTTATTTATGTTTTCTCCGTGCTGCACTTTTTCTCTCTTTTTCTTTCTGCCTCTTCTTTCCCCTCTTCTGCCTCTCTTTCTCCCTCTTTTCTCTCTCTCTCTCTGCCTTTTTTTTTTCACCTCTTTCTCTCCCCCCCTTTCCCCTTTCCCCCCTTTCTCTCCCTCTCTCCCATCTTTCTCCCTTCTCCCTCTATCCCCCTTCTTCTCTATCTCCCTTTTTTCTTCCTCTCTTTTTTCTCTCCCCATTTCTTCTCTCATCTCTCTCTTTTCCCCCTTCCCTTTTTTTTCTCTCCCTCTCTTCTCTCTTTCTCCCCCTCATCCATCTCTCTCTTCCCAATAAATAAATATATATATATAATAAATCATTGTAAGGGATATCAAACTAAACCTGGGGTTTTTAAAGGACATAAAGTTTGTGCTTTGTAATATCACAAGGACATGCAATTTATAGAGAAAGACAAAATATATATTACAAACATACCCTTTTTTTCCCCCCGTGTAGAAAGACAAAGTCATATAGTTAAAAACTGATACCCATGTTTCCCCTGAGAAAACAAGCAATAGTTAAAAACTATCCCATTTTTCCCCGGGGAAAAAGACAAAGCATAAGTTAAAACTGATACCATGTGCCTGTGGGTGCCGGGGCCCACAAGGGGAAAAGAATAGCTAACATCAACCTACGGCATGTCAAAAGGCGACTGGGGGTGGGCCTGGGAAAGCAATAGAAAAAAAAAGGCGAGAAAGATGTGGTATTTACCCGCTTAACTGGCAAAACGTAAAACGTTTTTGGCCGATCACATACAAACCAAAAATATTAAACAAGTGGTCGATAGGGAGCGCCCAAAGAAGAAGATATAGAAAGTTCTAGCTGACTAAGAACAACATTTTTATTTCCAGAGAAGTTAAGTTCTATTTTATTAATACTGTCTGATTGTGGAGGGCGACGGGAATGTATTAGTTGTTAGAGTTCTATTTATTAGTTATACTGCGACTTAGTGGAGGAGAAAGACTGAATTAAGAGAGTTCTATTTATTAGTTATACTGTCTGATTAGTGGAGGGCATGACTGAATGTATTAGTTAATTAGAGTTCTATTTTAAGTTATATGTCTGACTTAGTGGAAAAAGACTAAAATGTATTATTTTAGAGTTCTTTTTTATTATTATATGTTACTTAGGGGGAGGAGCATATGACTGAATGTATTATTTGTTTAGAGTTCTATTTATAGTTATATGTCTGACTTATGGAGGAGCTTTGACGAATGTATTAGTTAAAGATTTCTATTTTATTAGTTATACTGTCTGACTTAGTAGGAGCATAGACTGAATGTATTAGTTGTTAGAGTTCATTTTATTAGTTATACTGTCTGAAGGAGGGATATGACTAATGATAGTTTTTAAGTTCTATTTTATTGTTATACTGTTATTTAGTGGAGGAGCATATGACTAAAAATTTAGTTTTTTAAAGTTCTTTTTTATTATTATACGTTGACTTAGTGGGGGAGCATATGACTGAATGTATAGTTTTTTGTTCTTTTTTAATTAACTGTCTGACTTAGTGGAGGGATATGACTGAATGTATAGTTAAGTTTTTTTTCATTTTATTAGTTATACTGTCTGATTAGTGGGGGACAAGACAAAGAATTTGTTTAAGTTCTTTTTTATTAGTTATACGTCTGACTTAGTGGGGGAGCATATGACTGAATGTATTAGTTGGAGAATTTTTTTATTAGTTATACTGTCTGACTTAGTGGAGGAGATATGACTGAATGTATTAGAGCGGGGTTTCATTAGGAGTTATGGTTCAGGGGGGGGATAATCCAAGAAGTTTTTTTTTTTTCTGTCGGGAACAAAGAAAAAAAACCTAACCAGTGGTTTAAAGGGACGGGACTAGATATGAGGTCATTCAATTTAATTAGTTAAACACAGACCTATAGATAAGAAAGGACAGGAACCCATGATGACCCAAATCAAGAGGAGAAAAAGGGAGGGGCGGGGATACCCTACGGGAAAACACAGTCGAGTGTCACAGACACGCATTGAGTGGAAAACCCCAATGAAACGAAAAGAGGAGCCCCAAAGACCAGACGAAGTCTTCGAGGAACTGAATGTTCAACTATCCCGAGACCATAAGAAAACAGCCAGAGACCGAGAAGAATGTCAACTATCCGGGGGACCTCAAGAAACATCCAGAGACCGAGAAAAATTGCGAAAAATGTTGACCCATGCCCACAAGGAGCGGAGAGGAATAGCGTTAAATTCTAATTCCACAGGCCATGTCCTTTCCAAAAAAGTTACTGGTGCAAAAAGACAGTTTAAAAATGTTATTTTTATTGCCGGGCTTTTTCAATGTCCGGTTAAGATGGCCCTTCGATAGAATACTTTAGCTACAAAATCCAGTTAACCAGAACTAAGGGAAACTGGGGAAGGCCATCCCAACTGAAAAAAAGGGAAAAGAAAGAGAGTTTGGAAAACTAACTTGTTTATGTATGTCAAAATATGATAATGATAACAAAAAACTATAAGCCCCCAAACCAAGCAAGTCCAATGTCGACCGGTTACATAAACAGATAAAGGGGAAAAAGGAGATAGTTGATCACAGAGAGAATATCCACCAAAACGGCCTCAACCAATTTTAATACGACACACTTAATGGAACCTTGAAAGAAAAAAAATTTCGCAGATTACACGTTTTTTAAAATTTTTTCGCCCCATCGCCCAGCGTGTTCGTAGCGCGTTGGACTACGGGTGACTATCCTCTGTGTGTGGGGTTTAATCTCGCGGATGGCAGAAAGCCACAGATTCCCAGATTTACGGTGTCGTGGCACTGAACCGAAGGGTGACGATGTCCATGGCACCGAGCCGAAGAGCTGAAAAGCTCAAGTGCTTTCTGGATCGGGAAAAAAATAAATTATTTGTTATATGGCAATGTGTGGAAACCTACAGATTCAAGGTAATCAGATTGGATTTGGAGAAAACTGGGAGGCTGTGATAATACTGGTAAACGGTCGTATAGACAAAAGGCATGTAAGTTGCTGTATTACATATGAGAAGGAATAAATAAATGATTACATATGAAAATAAACAGCCCACGACGCTTCGACCATAGGTCTTTATCAAGATAACAAATACAGATAATTAATAAACTAAAACATAATTCTAACTAAGGATGACACGAAATTGATACTAGTATACTTACTGTCTCCAAGCAAGTGTTGTCTCAATGCGAATATCGCATAAAATGTGAGAATGGACAGGAAATAGTAAATTATATCGGGATTAAAGCTCTTGTCTTCCAGGCACGCTTTCAACTTACGAACGAACCTTATTTTGGTTATATCAGAGCATGTAGTCCAACAAACATGAAAAATAAGAATTAAATCCTTTCGGAGAGTATAATGGTTTTTTAATATTGTATAATTTTTTTAAATAAAGAAAGTTTTTGAAAAAGAATCCAATTTTTGGTGAGTTGCCTACTTTCCTGAAATTAGAAGAACAGTCGGAACAACACCAGTTGTTAGATTCATTGAAAAATAGAGGCTCAAATTGTTTGGCCACTTGGTGAGAATGAACCAAACTACATCAGTTGCAAGAGCGCTACAACCTGAAAATATCAAGAGAAAGGGCAGACCAAGAAAACAATGAAATGGTGAAGGTAGACATCTTAAAACTACAATACACAACATATTAAGCGACGAGTGCACTATCTCGGAACCGATCATCAGTTGTGAAACCTAACGGCCAAAAAAAGCAGAGATGGACAAAAGAAAGAGTCTACGTTCAAAGGTCTGTAGCAAGAAATCTTGCATTGTTCCCCAACAAATCAGAGAATAGGAATACAATATTTTGACAATGACATGCTCAACATGTTCCCTGAAACAAGCTGTGTTAATTTCACACCAAAAATCTGATCGGTTTAGCTCATGATAAACCAAAACCGCACAGTTTTACAACAGGAGTACGTGCGTTAACAGTGTCAGTTTCAAATATCTTCATTGCACTCGGACATGTCCATAGGTGCTCCAACCTTCTTTGGTATCTCCAACAGCGTCCAGCGACTGCCCGTACCAGTTCGAGTTTGATTGATGAACCTACTCATATAACTGTCCTATTCTTTTCTTGCTACTCCAATCTTCAATTCCAGTTCTTCAATCTAGTAGTGACTTGGATTGGTTTAAAGGAAAATCTTTTTGGGCCACACTCTATGCGAGCGTTCAAAATGTCAGCTCTATCCATTTGCTGGCACACTGATATGGTGGCAGAACCAGCATGTTCGCTCTCTGATTGCCAACGACACCATGTGACATGAGACGAAGATAAGTGTAATTCTACAAATTGTTGACGCTTGCAGTGATTCAGCTAATTGCCAGCGCACTGAACCAGTATCCACCTTTCGGATCATACTCAATGAATCACTTAGAATGCGTTAACAGTGTGATTATTGAGGGAGAACCATGTTACTTCTGCTTTATACTGCTACTTGTTACTGCTGGACGCTGTTGTAGATGTTGCGAAGGAGATCGAAGCACCTATGGACATAATAGCAACAAACTGAAACAACATTTTGAGAACCCTTGACTACTTAATTAACATGAAACCAGGATTCTACGTGTATGACTTGAATATGCAGACAACGACCGTCATAAAGGGCGTTGGTGTAGTCAGTCACTCAGGTCACGCAGAAATCTGAGTTTAACGTGATTTGGTAGTGTTAATTTTGTCAGATTATTAATCTTGAATTTTATTAATATTCGGTGAAGATACGTCCAGAGTTGTGTGTCATCTATGTTCTTGTTTTATTATTTGGTGAGTAGAGAATTGAATCATTCATTTGGAAATTAACTCAAATATTCATCAGTAATTTGCATATCATCTTTACAACTTTTTATTATCCTTAATTTAATCTTCCTTCTCCCCATCTTTCCTTCTCCCATCTTCCTTCTCCTCCATCTTCCTTCTCCCATCTTCCTTCTCCATCTTCCTTCTCCCCACTCTTCCTTTCTTCTCCATCTTCCTTCTTCTCCATCTTCCTTCACTCTCATCTTCCTTCTCTCCATCTTCCTTCACATCTTCCTTCTCCCCATCTTCCTTCTCTCCATCTTCCTTCTCCCCATCTTCCTTCTCCCCACTTCCTTCTCCCATCTTCCTTCTCCCATCTCCTTCTCTCCATCTTCCTTCTCTCCATCTTCCTTCTCTCCATTTTCCCTTCTCTCCATCTTCCTTCTCCCATCTTCCTTCTCCCCATCTTCCTTCTCTCCATCTTCCTTCTCCCCATCTTCCTCTCTCCATCTTCCTTCTCTCCACCCTTCCTTCTCTCCATCTTCCTTCTCTTCCATCTTCCTTTCTCCATCTTCCTTCTCCCACTTCTTCCTCCATCTTCCTTCTCCCCATCTTCCTTCTCTCCATCTTCCTTCTCCCCATCTTCCTTCTCTCCATCTTCCTTCTCTCCATCTTCCTTCTCCCCATCTTCCTTCTCTCCATCTTCCTTCTCTCCATCTTCCTTCTCTCCATTTTCCCTTTCCCTCCATCTTCCACTATGAATGTCTATTATTATACTTTTCTCTCCCTTTTTCATCTTCCCAGCCTTCACTCCTCTTCATTTATATATGTTATTTATATTTTCTCATTTTTCCTCCGCTTCCTTCACTCCTCTTCATTTATTATATTTATTTTTCTATCTTCTTGATCTTTACGTCTTCACCCTCTTCATTATGTGTGTCTATTTATGCTACTCTTTTCTCTATCTTTCCTCCCTTTCCTTCTCTTTTTCCTCTGTATGTCTATTTCGTCCGTTTGGGGGGCTCACAAGGAGCAAGAATATAACACAACACTAAGCATGTCGTAGGAAGTGACAGCGGGCCTAGGAAGCTATCT
Organism: Arion vulgaris; assembly: GCA_020796225.1. NCBI lineage: Eukaryota > Metazoa > Mollusca > Gastropoda > Stylommatophora > Arionidae > Arion > Arion vulgaris. The sequence continues at coordinate 35,752 of JADZMA010000038.1, read as the reverse complement.
TAGTAAATAAAAAGCGTGGAGAAATCAGATATGCTGGTCGAAGGATTGACTTCAATGCACGGTTTTACCCCAAAGACTGGTCCCCCTCTGCAGAAATGACACACCCCTGCCGAGAGTATGGCGCGAACTGGGCTCCTGCAAAAATCCTAGGGTCTCTGGAAAATGCACTGTGAACAGAACCACCCTGTCCGGTTTCGAACTTACGACCTCGACTCACAAGGCAAAGGTTTAACCATTTGGTTAAGAATTTGGTTGTTTTTAAAATAATATGCAACCCCCCCCACGGGGTTTTGGAAAGACAGAATGATTTTTGTTTAAATTTTGGATAAGAAAAAATATGTCCAGCTTTTTTAAAGGAATGCCTGTCGAAAGGGGGCAGGACTAAGACGTGATGTTTCAAATGGTTTAAAGCCGAAGGACTTTATTGCGGGGGGCTTCCCTCACATAGTTTTGTTCCTCTGTAAAATTTTTGGCACGCCCCCCCGGGAAAGTATTGCAAAAAAACAAAAACCCAAATTTTTGGGCCAGCAATTTTTTGGTTTTGAAAATTTGAACACAGGCTTAAATTTTAGAGTTTTTGGAGGGACATCAGAAAACCCCGGTGAGGGGGGAATGAGAATAACCTTACTGTAGCTGAGGGGTTTTATTGGGGGCACAGAGAAAATGCTCTTTTCCCCTTTTTTGTTTGGGTGTGGGCCACATGTTGTTTCCCCAGCTCACCCAGGGGGGGGAAACTTGAAAGGACAGGGCCCCGGTGTCTCCCTTGCCTGATGGTTTTTGGAAAATATTTTTTTTTTAACTTGTCTGCGGGGGAAGTCCCAACCCATTTACAAACGGGGTTTGGGGAGATACAAATTTTGATAACCCAAATAACTGGAAAAAGAAACGGACACCCTGGGGAAAAGTCAAATTTTTCCCGCCAAGTCCTGAAGCAGTCCAGCCCCAACACAACAATTAAAGAACTGGCAGTTAGCCATAAATATTATGTTATTCTATCCCCTCCCCCACGTCATAAATGCATGCATTTTTATTTGTTTTTTTCCTTGTCGGTTATCCCCTTTCCATTTTTAAACCCTAACGGAGCACATTTTCAACAAAACCGCCCCCAGCTATTTCTCTTGCAACCATTTCCTTTCTTTTCCACCCCTTTCCCTACCCTTTTTAAATTATTCAGTCTCCACCCTGTCCCCAGGTTTTTTTTGGGGTCTTCCCCCTTACTTTTTCCCCTGAGGTTCCAAAACAGGAATGTCTACAATACCCCCAAACCCCCTTTCAGTGTTTATCTAACGAAAAGGTTCCCTTTTAGCCTATCTTCACTGGTATTTTTCAGTTCTTTTTTTTGGAGTTCCGTTGGTAATTTATCATACCATCTAAGTCCTTTTTTTTACGAAACATCCTTTTAAAGGGTCTGTAGTTTTTTTGATGGTTTCTTTTGTTGCCCCCATGTTTGGGGACCCAAAGAACATCACTGACTTCACATTTATTTAAAACTGTAAATTTTTTAATCATTTTAGACTGAGGGTTAATGGGGGCCCAAAATTTTTAAAAAGAATAGAACCACGGGTTCCCTCCAGTCAGTCGTAAGAGGCGAATAAGGAGGTTTGATGAAATCGGATGCAAAAGGTCCTAAATGCAGGTCTATGTTTAGGGCCTCCCAAAAACGTATACCCCTTTAAAAGACCATACAAAGAGTGTTTTAAATTGGTCGTAAAAAACCGAACCCAAAGAAGAAGATCAGGTTCATAGTCCTATGGGAAAGGCGGCCCATAAAACGTAGATCACATGTTCAATCTGAGAATGAAAAAACCATTCATTTCCCAAATTCAAAAAGGTAGGCTGGGGCCCCCCTGTGGGAAAAATTGCATTAGTGTTTTTTTAGAAAAATTTCAAAAAAAATATCTTCACCATTTTCAAAATTTAAAGGGGGACCTCCCCTTCGTGCGGAGTTCATGCACCCCCGGCTGAGATTTCTTGGAAGAAAGAGACAGAGCACACATGGTTACTCACCGAAGTGAAAAATGATGATGGTCCATCAATCAATAAACCCGCAGTTTCACCCATTTTTTCCCATCACCCAATCAGTGACAATTCAAACAAAGCAGAGTCAAATCATCATTATAAAAATAGCTTTTTCCGAGCAGAACCACGTCAACCTAACAGTCCTTCAAAATTTCTCCTCTATGCAAGATGTCCTGCCTCTTCAGCGGTCACGTTTAAAAACCATCAGTTAACCGAATCCACCTTCCGTGGCCCCTTCCCTTTTCCCTTTGCCAGATGCCTTTTTCCCAAAGGAGGGTTTCTTTCCAGCCCCCCGTGCCTTTTTATATGTCCAAAATATTTTAATTTTTTAAATTTCCTTTTTTAAAAGGAGATCAAATACAATCTTGTTTTACCCCGGTTTAAAATGATTAAACAAGTCTATGTATTTTAATGAGAATGTTGTTGGGGGGGAGTGTCGTATTTATAGAATCAAAATATTGTTATAAGGGATGTGGAATTTGGGGGTTTTTTCAACTATACAATATCGTTTTTTGGGTTCTCCCAAGAAATGGTGGGGTTTATCCTGGCCCGTTTCCAGCTTAGATTTTCAGAGACCCAGTAAAAGGGCCCTTGAGGATGCTGGGAGGTAGGTTGGGTTGAAAGATCAAACTCTGGAAAATAAGATGGGTGTACTTAAATTGATATTAATAAAGATGTGTGCATTTGAGATCAAATATTAACCCCAAATGAACTTAAAATTGGCAGTGGTTAATAATAATTCTCTCCAAAGTTAAAACGTTACATAGGTCCTGGAAAATTTCCCTTCCAACTGCCTACCCTGGGCAACCCGCTCAATCCTCTCCATGGAACTGAGACCGATATTTTTTCCCCATTCAGCAACGTTGGTTTGGGGTCTCGTTGGGTGGTTAGCGGGTGAAATTTGGGACTAAAAAAAGTTAAGGGTAGCTTTGAGACGATGTATGACTTAGGGGTTTTTTTTGATTGACGATGTATGACTTATGAAAGCTTTGATTGAAGGGGCATTATAAATTTTTTAATTGAGAGGGCATTTTGGGAAAGCTTTGTTTGACGATGATGATTTAAAAAACCCGGGATTGACGATGATGTTTTGGAAACCCGGATCTATCTATCAGGTCTTCACTTCTTCTTTTTCTTTTTTCTTCTTCTTGTGTTCTTCCCCCAGAAGCACATCCCCAGTCAGTGCCCGACGGGACAACGACAGTCAGTGTTCGGGGACGGGACAACGACAGTCAGGGGCCCCGACGGGGCCAACGACAGTCAGTGCGTCGGGAAAAAACGACAGTCGGGTGCGTCGGGACAGGACAACGACAGTCGGGGTTGGACAGGAAACGAAAACAGTTTTCTGACAGGACAACGACAGTCAGTGCGTCGGGACAGGACCAACGACGGGGGAACAAAAATAAGAAGCAGAAGATGGTGAATGATAGAACACATTACTGGGGAAAAAACCCCAACAGATCACAAGACAGGCTTCTGAGGGAAACCCCCGGGGCAAAAGAGGTAGAGGAAGCCCCAGGAAAACATGGGAGAGGGGAGTTGAGAGGAAGGGCAAAAAGGGGGGAGGGAGAGATCGGGAAAAGGGAAATGGCCTTGGATAGGCGGGTTTGGGAAAGGGCCCTTTTGGTTGGGACCCCATGTTTCCCCTGGGGCAAAGGGGGAAAAAGAAGAAGTGCGTCGGGTTTGGCGTTTTGGACTGTTTTTTCGGAAGGCCTGCTTTTCCTTTTTATTTTCCCCCCCACCAGATTTTCCATACCTCTATTCCCCTTGGGGGTTCCTTTTGGGAGGCCCCTGTCTCGGTAAAGCTGCCGGGAGGTTTGTAAACATAAAAAACCCAAAATTAAAAGTTTCAAAACGTTCGGGAAAAGGAACATAATTTTAATTTTCTTTTTTTAAAAAAAGTGATATTCATTTTATTTTTTTTATTTTTTTTTTATCATAAACCAACAATCAAGTGCCATGCCTGAAAAGCGTAGGCATCGCTCTCCAAAACCCTTCTTCTCTTTTTGGGCAGTTAATCATTTCCCTACGTCCATTTTTTTGTCGAACCACGATGCCAGACTATCCAACATCTTTCCCTCTGTTTTTTACTACCCTCTCAAATTCCTGAATTTTACCTGTTGTCACCAAATGTTCAAAAACATCCCCCACATTATAGGGTGAAAAACCCTTTTGATTGTTTGATTTTTATTTTGGGGAAAAGGTCTTTTGTGCAAGATGTTCAAAAAAACCCCAATTTGCTTTCTTCTCTGTCAGGGGAATTTTCGGCATTCTTCTGAAAAACCCAAATCTGTGTGGCCCAATGATTCTTGTTTGTTTGTTCATTGTCCATTATTCGTTTACATATATAAGTTTTGGGGTTCAATATAGCACGGGAGTTTTCTACTTGGGATTAACGGGGAATATAAATTGTATTCAGATGTAGAATTCCCCGCTGTGCATCCTGAGTCTTCTAAACCCGAAAACCCGGGTGTTTCTCCCCCTTTTACAGAACGGGGAGCCGGGGGATGTTGCCCCCCACTGATGTGGAAAAATTTCCCCTGCAACTATGATGACCCAGCTTTTCCCCGGACCACTGTACTTCATTGACCCCCTCGGAAGACACGCCCAATTCCAGCGAAGCCCGTCAAAAATTTTTAAACCCGGAGTAGATGATAGAAGAAAAAAAACACACATTTGGCAAATTTTTTGAACCCTTAAGCAGACAACCCTTCTACCCCTTTTAATCTATTAGGATTCTTTTCGGTTATTCCCATTATTTCCTTTTTTTTTATTCAACTCACGTAATAGAACAATTTATTTGAAAAACCCGTTTTTAACTGTACTGATTTTTTTTTTTCTTCTTCTTCTTTGCTTTCGTTCTTTGACCAATTTTAATAAATTTTTTGATATGTTTGATCTTTGCCAAGAACTTTAAAAGTTGCACATTTTTGGGTACCCCCTTAAATAAGATTTTTACACGTTTAGACATGTACCCGATTTCACCCAAACCTTAGTCCCCTTTCCAAACATGCGTGGAGGTAACAGGGGTTTCCCCATTTTTACCCCCCTTTGGGTGTAAAATTTTCAACCGATTTTCTAAGAAGTCACGTCATCAACCAATTACATCGGTTTGCTGTCGCGACTAGTCTTACAGCGTATAAAGAATTGTAACATACCGGGAAATGAAAAACTGACAAATTGCGGGGCTGGGGGGAGTTTAACACAACTAAACCCAACACAAAGCTTTAAAGCAAAAGACCCCTCCAAAAAATTTCCAAAAAAAATGAGTGGAGAAAAAACGGAGGATAAAACCCTAGAGCACGACAGTAAAAATACACTAAACAGCCCCCGGAACGAGTTAAAATTTAAAAAGGGGGTTTGACATGCCGGAAGTGTCATTGGGGGGTAAAAGAGAGAGAGAAGGTATACTAAAACAACTTTCATGGGGAGGATGAGCAAGTGGGCCCTTTTGGGGTGGCTACTGCAGGGGAGGAAGAGAAGAATGGGGAAATTTCAATGTGACATGGCGTTTTTTCACATAATATAAATTAAGAGAAAGGATCACAAAAGAAAATGTGATCCCCATGGATACCATCATAGAATGTTCCCAGAGACTTCGTTTGCACGGGGGGAACACCAAAGCAGTCCAAAGAGCACATCCTGCAAGACTGTCCGAACCTGAACAGTGTGAAATGGGGGATCCCAACAGAAATAAACCCTCCCAAAAAAAACTATGGGAAAACCGGTACAACCCCCAAAACAAATTTTTGGAAGACCGGTCAAAACCCCCAAAAAAAATTATTAAAAACCGACAAAACCCCACAAAACAAACTATGAAGACCGGTACAACCTTTCAATACAAACTAGGAAGACGGGGAAACTCCCCAAAATATTATGGGAAAACCGGCAACCTTTTAAAAATAAAATTTGGGAAAACCCGGGACAACCCACAAAAAATAATGGGAAAACTGGGACAACCCCACAAAAAATAATATGGGAAAACCGGGGACAACCCCCAAAAAAACATATTATGGAAGACCGGTACAACCCTTTCAAAACATAATATGGAAGACCGGGGACAACCCTTTCAAAAAATATTATGGAAGACCGGTACAACCCTACAAAACATATTATGGAAGACCGGAAGACCCCGGGAACGCCCTGTTTTGGGTTAATACCGATTTTTTTGGAGCGGTAAGAATAGACCCCACCGTTTTAGGAAAAAAAAGGCAAACTACTGGGAAGTAAAATGGTATAGAACATCAACACCCGTTTACTGTGGGGAAGGGGGAACCGTTAAGATATGCTACGCTTTTTTTTTTAGTAGATGTCTACAGACAATGTTGTTTAAAAAAACCTTACCAAATCTAATTTTGTTTATTTTTCTATATTTTCCTATATTTATCTAATTTTCTGTTTACTCGTACATGTGTATCGGGATGTTCATTTTAACCACTAAAACACATCCATCAACTGTACAATCCATCAACTGTACACACCTCAAATTTAGTTATGTAAAATCTATCTATATCATCATCATCAAAACTAACAAAAGTTTGTCTCTTCGGAAAATTGTTCCCTGACAGAGCCCCGAAAAAAATCTGCAAGTTACCGGGGTCAGGGAGAAACTTCTCGGTCATCAAAATCCCGCACCCATCGCCTTTTAAGTCTTCCTTTTGGGTTTTTCTTCCAGGAATTTTCCCCCCCCAAAAATTTTCTTCAGGCATTCATGTTCGTTTGATGTGTCCGAAAAAATTTTTTCCCTTATTTTCTGTGTTCTTTTTTAAACCAACCCCTTTTAAAACAAACTGTTAGAACAGAAGCTTTTTTTTTTTTTTTTTTCCGGGATATTTCAATTTTTCTGAGTATTTTTCATTCAAAAATAAATAATCTTCTCCGCCTTTTTCAATGTTCCGTTTACAACCATTTTTTCCAAGGAAAAAAAGCTTTTTTTTAAACACTTAATTTCTCCGGGGCCCATCGTGGTTCCGTGCCTTATGGGGGACAGTCCTCGGGGGAGGTTCAACCCCGACCGGGGAGAAAAGCCAATTCCTGAGAAAGGTGCCGGGGGCACTGAGCCGAAGGGGGACGATGTCCAGGACATTTTAGCCGGGAAAAGCCAGCTCGGCTTTGGGCAGAAAAAAAAACTTGATTTTTGGGGTTTTTATTCGTTCAAAATATCAGTTCTTTTAAACTTCTATATTTAACATTTAGGCCCTTTTTCCTCAAAAAATTTTTTCTATCAATTCAAAAACCTTTTAAAAACCTTAAAAAATCAATATGATCTATCTGAAATATAAAACCAGATATCTATATAAAATGTATAATCTATCAACGCCCAAACACTAAATAAATCCCTTGCATCTATCTAAGAGATATATCATTTTATCTTCAGACTTTTCCATGCCTTGCCCAAACCTTCAATAGTTCAAAAGGGGGACGTAGGTTTTGCCTCCCGCCACGGGGAAATTTGAGGGAAACCTTTAATAATTTTCTTGGGGAGCCTGCGACGGATAAGGGGCTTGTGGGAAAAGATGAGCTGAGGTTAGGTTTAGTTTTAACTGATGTCGGGGGAAGACAGTGGGGATGGCCCCCCTTTTTTCTTCTTGGGGGTGCCTGGAGGGAAAAAAAAAAGGGTGGTTTTGGGGGCCCTTTTTCCAAGGGAAGGGGCCCTAGCAGGGGGCTGGGGTAGAGGGGGCCCAAAACGGGGGAAAATCAAGGGTGCCACAAAAGGGGCCCGGATTGAGATATTTTGAAACATAGAGGGAAAGGGGGAGGGGTTTGGGGGGGGCCATCGTGAGGGTGACATACCGGCAAAGAGAAGGGAAAAAAGGCCCCCGGGGAAAATGGGTTCCCGTATGACTGATGGTTTGAACATGGCGGGTGCAGGGGGAGGACAAACTGGGCCAAGAGAGAGGAAATTCCCGCAGGGCTGGGTTGGGGAATTTCCCGCTCAGGAAAAATTATTTGAATGAGGATGATGGTGAGGTTAGGGGCCCCGCCTTTGTGCCAAAGGGCTGTCTGCTCCCCGTATCCGGGGGGCTTTCCCGGGGATCCCTTTTATCTCAGTGTAGTGAATGAGCTCCCAAATCATATTGGGTTTGATAAATGGGTCCCGTGTTTTGGGGACAATTTAAAAAAAAAACCAAAGGGGTTTAAAAACAGAATCGAGAAAGGGTGTTTTACAAAAATTAGAAAGAGTAAAAATTTAAATTTTTACAAAAATTTCTTTCTTTCTTCAAAATTTAAACGGGGGCTCCTTTCCGGCTTTTGGAGTTTGGCACCAACGAGATCTTCCTGTGTGGAGGATATTTTTTTTTCCCAAAAAAGAAACCATGGTCCACAATTGCTCAATGAAAAATAAGTAATATGGGCCCGCCCCCTTTTTTTATTGACCGGGTTGGGGACAAGATTGATACAGACCAAAAGAACAATTTACCAAATGTGAAAAATTTATTAAACCAAAACCCAAAAAGGAGGGGTTCCCGGGCCGGGCGCTGCGGGTTTGGTTGGGGACCGGGGAATTTTTGGGGTATTCCGGGGTCATGATGATGGCCCCCAAAAAGATAACCTAACACGATTTGGGGAACTGGTCATTCCCCCGCCGGCTACTTTTTCTTAAAGGGGCCCCGGTAAAACTGATGCTGGGGCAAAAACCACGCCAAATTTAAAATTTAACCAAAAACCCCTAGGGGTGAGATGGGAATTTTACCAACAAAATACGCCCCCGCTGCTCATGAGGAAAAAACCTGTTTTAAAGAAAAAATGGAAGATCCAAATGTTTGCTCGTCCAAAGATCTTTATAAGGGGAATGTTATTCCCGGGTGGTGTAGACCGTTTGTCGTCCCAAAAATCTTGGGTATGGTAATATTATTTTTGATGGTGGGGGAGAGGGCTGGGCCGAATGGGAGAGCACGGGGTTTAAAATTGGGGGACCAAAACCCGGAAGGGGGGAACCCGTTTTTTTTTGGTCGGAACAGAAAAATAAACCTTTAAAAGTTTCCGGCGACCGCACCAGGGTTAACAGCCATTAAATCACAGACCCAGTCCCTGTCCCCACTGCCCTAAAAAACGGTATTACAGAAGTAAAAAGTTGTATTTTAAAATAATTTTTTTTTTTGATTTCTTCATATTTTATATATATATTCAGATATGTGGAGCGCCTTTTTAACTTTCTCTTTTTTCTCCTTTCTGCCTTTTAGCCCTGTTTTTAATACCCTCAAAAAACCATGCTTGTTCATGGTTGGGTTGGGTTTTTTTAGATAAACTTTTTTCCACGGATGGGAAACCCCCAAGCCGAACCCTAGCTTTTCCACTTTTAAAATTAAATTAAGCCATTGGGAAAGAAGCTGAACCCCCGTTTATCCACCCCTGAAGTTAAATTGTCATCTGAATGGAAGTTGGGAACCCCCGTTTATCCAATTTTTGAAGTTGAAGTTAAGCTCATCTGAATCGAGGGACAATGGTGATTGTTTAAAAAACCAAAACCTTTTTTCGCTAAAGTCAAAACCAAAGGGGAATCAACACACAACCCTTTAGCACACCTTTTCACTAAATGAATCTTTGAAACTCGTTCCAGTTGAACCTTCCCAGACATCCCGGAAAAGACTAGACTTACATAAAAAGTATCTCAGAAACTCTTGGGGGGGGACTTCGGACATTCGGGCAGACTAGAACCCGGCCCTTTAAGATAAAAATTGTTGGGGGCCGGTAAATATTAGAGCAGCAACTTGTTTGTGAGCCTTGCAGATGTTTAATTTAAAGTTGATAACTGAACAGCCCAAATTTTTATGTTATTTTGTAGTTAGTAAATTTCACCAAAATTCTGTTAGTATTTTGGTTTTTTTTCCCCGATGTTCATTATTTGTTATGTTCATTATATGTTATATGTTCATTATATGTTATATTTTTATTATATGTTATATGTTCATTATATGTTATATGTTCATTATATGTTATATGTTCATTATATGTTATATGTTCATTATATGTTATATGTTCATTATATGTTATATGTTCATTATATGTTATATGTTCATTATATGTTATATGTTCATTATATGTTATATGTTCATTATATGTTATTCTTGTTATGTTTTACGGTTGTAAATTTATAAATTAGTTCAATTCCCACTACAGTTGATCTCCATTTGAACCAGTCAGAAATGTGTAAAGAGACTTTGTGAGTTAATGGGAACTTGAATCGTCGCTGAAGTTACTGTAATTGCTTCCTTCACGCTTCCAATGTGTTGAAAGGGACCATGGCATAAGAGTTGCATTTTTGTTGTATAGACACAAGTTCTGTTCAGCTTTCCGTTTGTTTGGGATTATGGAATACGAAATACAAACAGTTATGGATGGGATGAGTAGCGGAATATATATTTTATCTAATTATTACATATCAATATTGAGACTAACTCTGCCCCATAAAAGAAAAATGTTACAGAAACTTCAAAGGAAAAAATGCCTCGATGTCCAGCGGTCTTGAGACAGAGTACCACTGTCAGCATGAAACAGTAGGGTGAAAGCCGCAAGGAAGCCCACGTGGGAATTCAAGTCTGCTGGATGTCAAAACTAAACTAAGAATAGGATTCTGGAACGTCAGAACAATGTTCGAGACCACAAAGACATCACAGGTGGTAAAGAGATGCAACACTATAAATTACACATTCTAGGGTCAGCGAAAGTAGATGGACAGGCTTTGACAGACGACAACTAGAACAGGAAACCATCTATACTCAGGAAGAGACGACGGGAATCATTCAGCAGGAGTTGTACTAATAATAAGGAAAGGATTGAATAAACATCTCTTAGAGTGGCACCTGATTAATGAAAGATTGTTGAAAGCCCGATTTAATGGGAAACAAGGAAAGCTAACTATCATTCAATGCTATGCACCCACTAACGAAGCCGAAGAAGAGGACAAAAACACATTTTATAGAAGGTTGCAGGAAATAGTGGACAAGGTTCCAGCTCAGGACGTTTTGTGCATAATGGGAGACCTAAACGCAAAAAGTTGGAAACAATAACAGACACAGAGAAGCAATAATGGGGAAAGAGGGATGTGCACTGCAAATGAAAATGGAGAAATGTTGAGCAATTTTTGTCTAGAAACAGACTGATCATAGGAGGCACATTGTTTCCACACAGGACCATACACAAGTACACATGGATATCCCCAAATGGAAGAGATGAAAACCAGATAGACCACTTTATGATCAACAGTAAATGGCGAAAGACATTACTTGATGTAAAGGTGAAAAGAGGAGCTGACGTGGGCAGACCACTCACCTTGTCGCTGCCATGATCAGGCTCAAACTCAAGAAAACATATATACAAGCCAAGACAAGAACAGAATACTTTAATGTTAACCTATTAAAAGACAGAGAGATTGCTACAAAATATATAGTGGAACTAAAGAACAGATTTCAAATCCTGTCAGAGCAGTCAGACACAACACCAACTGAAAGTATCCAAGAAAAATGGAATGCGATCAAAGGCACATATAAAATAGTTAGCAGTAGTGTACTGGGAACCAGTAAAGGACAACATAAAGAGTGGATAAGTGGCCAGACCTTAGAATACATCCAAAAGCGAAAGGAGAAAAAAAATTCATCAATAGCATTAGATCAGAACGTCAAAAAGATAAGGCAAGAAAAGAATATACAGAACTAACAAAATGGTAAAAAGAAGTGCTAGAACAGACAAGAGACAATTTATGGAAAAGACAGCAGAAATAGCAGAAAAGGTTGCTAAAGTACATGATCTGCACACACTGTACAAGATTACAAACAATTATGGAGGTAAAGACACAACCATAACATGCCAGTCAGAAACAGCCTAGGACAACTGTTGACAACAGAGCAGGAGCAGGATATGAGATGGACATCCCACTTTGAAGATGTGCTAAACAGACCTGATCCTGAACATCCACCGGATATCCCACCGGCCGCACAGGATATTGATATCAACCTCAAATTGCCAGAAAAGCAAGAAATAGTAAAAGCTATTGGATCCCTGAGAAACAACAAAGCAACGGGAAATGATGAAATGACAGCAGAGCTTTTCAAGATCGATCCGATCTTAGCTGCAAACATATTAGAGCCATTGTTTGCAGATATCTGGGAGAAAGAAGAATTGCTTAAGATTGGACTAGGGGTACTGTGGTGAAAATCCCCAAGAAAGGAGACCTAACAGATTGCAATAACTGGAGAGGAATCACGTTGCTTTTAATCCCAAGTAAGATATTCTGCAAAATTGTCATAATGCGAATACAAGAAGCGTAGACATATGTCTACTGAATGGAGCAAGCAGGATTTAGGAAAGGAAGAGGAACAAATGAACACATATTTACCCTGCGTAACATTTTAGAACAATGTAGCGAGTGGCAAGGACTATATATATCAACTTCATAGATTTTGAAAAGGCATTCGACAGCGTCACAGAGACAGCCTATGGAAGATACTGAGACAATACGGCGTACTGCAGAAGCTTGTCAACATCATAGCCCTCTTCTATAAAGATTTCTCCTGCAACCTAAAGAATTTCAACAAAACATTCCCAGTAAAATCTGGTGTAAGACAGGGATGCATAATGTCCTCTCTTTTGTTTAGTATTACAATTGACTGGGTGCTAAAATGCCATAAAACAACAAGCACCAAGAGGAATAAGATGGACCCTTTTCGAGATGCTTGAGGACCTGGACTTTGCAGACGATATAGCCCTGATGTCACACAAATATGAACATATACAAGAGAAAGTCAATACTTCACAGCACGGCAAAGACAGTAGGCCTCAAAACAAACACAGGAAAAACAAAATTATGACAAACAGTGAAATCCAACAACCAGTAATGTTAGAAAATGAAACACTGGAAAGGGTTGAGCAGTTTACATATCTTGGTAGCGTACTGACACTAAATGGTGGCACAGAGGAAGATATAAAATCACGTCTAAGTAAGGCCAGAACCGCTTTTGCCAGAATGAAACCAGATGGGTCCTTAAAAAGGGGACCACAAAGTTTAAAAACCTATAAAAGCATTTTTTTTCCGTTTTTTTTCAGGGATGGGGGTTTGGGAGGAGACCAAAGGAGATATACAGGTTTTTTTTCACCACTTTGTTTCGCAGAATCTTAATTTTTTGGCCAGTAAAATATCCAAAACCAACTACCCAAGACACAAGACAAGAGGCAATGAAAATACTCAAAAAGAGAAGAGGGAAAAATGGTTTGACATGTTATGAGAATGAGACAAGAAATCCCTCAAGGATAGCCCCATTTGGGACACCAGAGGGAAAGAGAAAAAAAGCAGACCAGGACAACATGGGGGGGCATATGGAAGAGAACGACACGCATTTGGGGCTCTGCGCGGGGTTGCAGGGGGCAGAGAGCATGGAAAGCCCTTTTAGCCCTTGTAAAGGGGCATAAATTTTAATGGGGGCAAATTGAGACAGGTCGAACCAGCACAGCCCCTTTTCAAGATTCTAAAGGTTTTGTTCACGCTGAGAAGTTTTGTCCCCCAGGTGTTCTCAAACTATTCAGCCAGTGGGACTTTTTTTAAAATGTTTTAGTAACTGAAAGATACACGATAGACTGATAGACTGGGGTCGAAAAAAGGGACAGAATCGGGAGAAAATTCAGTTTCATTTTTAAAATTTTTCATTACCCCTGACATGTCCATGGTGTCTGACTCTTCGAAATTCTCCAACAGCGTCCAGGAAAACCCTTTAAAGTTTGATTTTGTTTGGGATACCACCTTTACCTGTTACGCTGTTCTTTTTTTTTGCTACCCAAATTTTTAAACCCCGCCGCACCCATAGTGATGGGTTGGTTTTAATAACAAACCACACTTATGAGGGCGTTCGAATATCAGCCTATCCCTTGACGGCCCTGATATGGTGGCAGAGAACGCTGTTTTTTGTGCTACGACACCCAGTGCCCTCAATAGAAAAATACATGTAGGTAGGGTAGACAGACAAACCCGATGTGGGAGGATACCCTTTACCCATCGCCCTAGAGGACAAGTCCGGGCTCCGCCTGTTTTAAAGGGCATCTTTTAAAAATGTCCCCTTTCCCATTTTGTTTCATTCCGTTTCAACCCCCCCTCCAGATGTTACTGTGTCTTCCCCCACATCTATTATCTGGGGGTTTTACGGGGGAGCCGTCACGTAAGCTGCCGGTGTTCTCAGGGGGTCTCATCCATCGCCACCTTTTTTGTCCCACCTTTTTTCCTAACGATCTTCCGTGAAAGGAAACAGTCCAATCTTTTCAAATTTTACCGTTTTTTTTTCCTCCTTTGGGTCCTTCTTCAAATTTATGAATTTTGATTATTGTTTCTTTGTTATCTAGGTTTTTAAATGGGAGATAGCCAGTCCGACCTCTTAGTGGTGGATTAGCAGCACACGTCCGACCCCTTTTGGGGGATTAGCAGCCCAGTCCGACCTTGGGTGGATTAAAAAACCGTCCGACCTTTGGGTGGAGAGCAGCCCGACGTCCGACCCTTAGGGTGGATTAAGCCCCACGTCCGACCTCTTAGTGGTGATTACAGCCCGACGTCCGACCCCGGGTGATTGACCCACGCCGACCCCTTTGTGGGGATTACCCAGCCCACGTCCGACCTCTTAGTGGTGGATTAGCTAGCCCACGCCCGGGACCTCTAGTGGTGGATTAGCTACCCACACGTCCGACCTCTTATGGTGGAGTATTGCCACACGTCCGGACCTTTTAGTGGTGGATTATCTAGCCACACGTCCGACCTCTTAGTGGTGGATTACCCACCCACACGTCCGACCTTTTAGTGGTGGAGAGCAGCCCACGTCCGACCTCTTAGTGGTGGATTAGCATCCACACGTCCGACCTCTTAGTGGTGGATTAGCCAGCCACACGTCCGACCTCTTAGTGGGGGGATTACCCAGCCACACGTCCGACCTCTTAGTGGGGGGAGTAGCTACCCCGGACGTCCGACTTAGTGGTGATTAGCAGCCCCACGTCCGACCTCTTAGTGGGGGAGCAGCCCACGTCCGACCTCTTAGTGGTGGGATTACCCAGCGCCACGTCCGACCTTTTAGTGGTGGGAGACCCAGCCCGACGTCCGACCTCTTAGTGGTGGATTAGCCAGCCACCCCGTCCGCCCTTTCTTAGTGGGATTAGCCGGGCCACGTCCGACCTTTTAGTGGGGGGAGTAGCAGCCCGACGTCCGACCTCTTTAGCGGGTGGGATTAGCAGCCACACGTCCGACCTCTTTAGTGGTGGATTAGCCAGCCACACGTCCGACCTCTTAGGGTGGGATTACCCAGCCACACGTCCGACCTCTGTGGTGAGACCAGCCCCACGTCCGACTCCTTCAGTGGTGGATTAGCCAGCCACACGTCCGACCTCTTAGTGGTGGATTAGCCAGCCACACGTCCGACCTCTTAGTTGTGGAGACCCAGCCCGACGTCCGACCTTTAGTGGTGGATTAGCAGCCACACGTCCGCCCTTTCTTAGTGGTGGATTACCCAGCCACAGTCCGACCTCTTAGTGGTGGATTAGCCACCCCCACGTCCGACCTCTTTGGGTGGTGGATTAGTTTAGCCACACGTCCGACCTCTTAGTGGGGGGATTAGCTGCCGCCACGTCCGACCCCCAGTGGGGGGATTATCTACCCACACGTCCGACCTCTTAGGGGGTGGGAGACCCAGCCACACGTCCACCTCTTAGGGGTGGATTACCCAGCACACGTCCGACCTCTTAGTGGTGGAGAGAGCCACAGTCCGACTCCTTAGTGGTGGAGAAATACCTAATGTCCGACCTCTTTAGACGCCTCTTACGACATGCATGGGGTAATAATGGTTCATTTCTTTACCTTAATTTGGGCCTCGGGAACCCACTCGATAGGTAGCTATACAGACAGACAAGAGAAAAGACAAATAGCAGACAGACTATAAGATAAAAGACAGCAAAAAGCAGACAAAAAAAGAAGAAAACAGTTACGTAAGGGACAAGCAAGACACAACGAAGCCCGACCTAAGGATTACAAGACATGCATTGTTTTGGAACGCCATGGGAGAAGAAGTAGGGGGGGGGGTTAAAAAATACCTGGGGAACAGAGCTGAGACTGGTCTTAAAAAGGATGGAAAGACGTAAAAAGAACTGAAGGGATGGAAAGGGAGAGGAAGGGTTGTAAGAAGTTTGTTGAAGCTTGGCCTCCGATAACATAGGTCGGCGGGCTCATGTATTTGGGAAAATAAGACCACAATCGTCGCTACTCGCATTCCAGTGTTGCTGATATCGAAAAATTTCATGTTACAAACAACATAACATGCTAAATCAAGGTTATATTATGTTAGTTGAAGTAAAGTAGGAATAGTATTATTAACAGTTGTTGAAGTTAGTTAGAATAGTATTATTAAAGTTGCTGAAGCAAAGTTGGAATAGTATTATTAACAGCTGCAGCAAAGTTGAAAGTATTATTAACAGTGTGAAGCAGTTAAGGAATAGTAATTACAGTTGTTAGCTAAAGTATGAATAGATTATTAACAGTTGTTGAAGCAGTTAAGGAATAGTATTATTAACAGTTGTTGAAGCTAAAGCTAAGGAATAGCATTATTAACAGCTGTTGAAGCAGTTAAGGAATAGATTATTAACAGTTGCTTGAAGAAAGCTGAATAGTATTATAACAGCTGCTGAAGCTAAAGTTATGGAATAGTATTATTAACAGTTGTTGTAAAGTTATGGAATAGCATTATCTAACAGCTTGTTAAGCAGTTAGCATGAATAGTATTATTAACAGCTGTTGAAGAAGTTAAGAATAGTATTATTAACAGTTGCTAGCAAAAGCGAATAGCATTATTAACAGTTGTTGAGCTAAAGTTAAGGAATAGTATTATTAACAGCTGCTGAAGCAAAGTTAAGAATAGTATTATTAACAGTTGTAAAGTAAAGTTATGAATAGTATTAACAGTTGTTGAAAGATGAATAGTATTATTACAGTTGTGCAAAGTTAAGGAATAGTATTATTAACAGTTGTTGCTAAAGTTAAGGAATAGTATTAACAGCTGTTAAGCTAAAGTTAAGGAATAGTATTATTACAGTTGTTAAGCTAAAGTTAAGGAATAGTATTATTAACAGTTGTCATCTATAAATAACCACAAACGCATAGAATTGTGTAAAATTGCAACACAAAGAAACGTATAGTGTTCTATCAAATATATACAAAACCAGCCCCCATTAAACATGAATTATCGATTTGTCTGAGCTAGTTTATTTCTATATTGCTAGGGTCAGATTGAAGAGATGTGCCTAGTTGAAGCAAAAGATAAAGGTAGAAGGCAGACAGAAAAGAAGGTATACAGTTACGTGCGTAAGCAGACAAACAAGAGGAAAGACAAATAGGATAGACCAACAGAACGATAGTAAGACAGAAAGGTAGGCTGACAGAAGGACAATTAAAAGGAAAACATGCAGACAGATACGAAATACAACAGAAAATAGAAAGTTAGACAGGATGTAGGTAGGCTAGACAGACAGAGCAGATAAAAGTTAAGAATATAAATAAACAGTCAGGTCAGAAAATATCTATACAGATATATATATATATATATATATATATATATATATATATATATAATATATATATGTACACCGACCGGCAAGCATAATTTTCAATTTACATTTAGTTTCATTTTCCATTCCAATTTGTTGTATTATAGTTGACACCCATTGTTTTATTTATAACTTATTTTTATTTTATAACTTTTTTTTACTTTGCATTAAAAAATTTTTTTAATTATTGCTTTTATACTTGATAAAGAAAATGTATGTGAAAGTTGGAACAGAACCTTGCTTGAATTACATTGAGAAACAAAGAATGAAGTGGTTTGGCCACTTAATAAGAATGAATGCCAAACTCTACAGATACAGTCTTCTACAACAGAAACATCGGGAAAGAAGGAGAGAGAAAGCACACTAAAAAGATGAATAGATAGAATAGCAGAATTCTGTCACAAGTAAAATAACTATCACCCAAGCCACTAGATCAGCGCGAGTCAAAAATTGAAAACCAAAACACTTGGCAACAACCCGGTAACAGTGTGATGATAAACATCAAACACTTGGCAACAACCTGTAACAGTGTGACGATAAACACAACACTTGAAACAACCTCGGTAACAGTGATGATGACAAACACACAATCACTTGACAACAACCTAGTAACAGTGTGACGACAAAAAAATAAAGAAAACTTAAACAACTAAAAACAATACGGAATAGAATTGTTATGAAAACTTATCAGAATGCTATAGAATGCATATTCCAGTGGCAACGTATGGGAGTGAAACATGACAATTAGAGAGGTAGGAAAATTATATATGTGCTTTTGAATAGAAATGAAAAGAGTCGCTCCATATATCATGGACAGAGAATAGAACAAATAGATTATCTAGAAGTAAGAATCAAACTGGCTTGAGAAATTGAAATATTATAAAAAGAAGAAAGTTTGGGAGAATAGGATTAAGAAAAACACCCGGAGCGGCCCCCAAATTTGGGTGAAAAAAATAGAAACTGTTCCCTCCCACGATGTCAAGAGGCGCTTAGGAGGTTTGGAAATGGGCGTTGGTAGTGCTAACCAAAAAAAATCTTGTAGAAAGGATGCCCCTTTCCGGGAAACAAAACATTTTAAAAAACTCTCAAAAGGAAGGGGATAAGGGATTCTACGGTCAATTGAATGAGATTTACCCCTAAAAATTTCAGCCCTCCCACCCGGGGGGGCCAAAACTACGGGGGAAGAGGTGGACAAATAAGCAGAAAAGGAATTATACCCCTGAACTGCCCCCGTATGCAGACTTGAGAAGAAAAGGGGCCCACCCCCAGCGTCCAGGACAAACTGTAGGGTGGGATAATCTGGGGCAGATGCTTTAAAGAGAACCAAAACCAATTTCAGTGAGAAACGCAAAGAAAAAGAAAAAGACGAAAAAGGGAAAAAACATACGGGGCAAAGAGGAGAAGAGGAATATAAAGGAGAAGGTGATCCAATGTAACTGATGATTTGAAATGAGGGTTGCAGGGGCAGAACATTGGGCCATGAAAGAGAAAAATTTTAAGGCAGGGGAAGAAATTCTGCTGGGCAAGCTTTTGGGGAATGATAACTTGAAAAGTCATTTGATCGAAATGTCTACTTGTATCTTGTTTTTAAACTTTAATTTGTTTGAATGTTGAGCAGTCTGATGCCAAAATTTTCTTTTTAAATTTATGCTCTGAATGTTGAGTATTCCTATGGGTTTATGTCATAATGAATCGTTGGACGCTTGATTGTTGGGTCTGTTAAAATCACAAGAGGTTACGGATTCAACTTAACTTCACAGCAGAACAAGAAAGATGGTGAGACAAATTTTTCCTTAATTGTCCGAAAAAAAAGGGTGGTTTTGTTGTTGTAAGAATCTCAAACAAAGCAAGGGAAAATAATATGATCAAAAAAATGAAAGGGTTTAGAAGCTTCGAAAACTATTATCAAAACAAGATTGGGGAACCCATTTACCCTTTATTCCCATATCAAGCCGAAAATGAGAGCCAAACAAAACAAACATAATGACACCATTGTTTAAAGGGGGTGCTCATTGCAGGCGGGCAAGGGGGCAAAGAAAAAGGGGTTGAATCCTGTGTGTGATAATTTTTATTTTTTTGTCCTAACACTTGTAATGTTTATTTATTGATCACTTAAATGTCCATTTTTTTGAAAATGGAAGGAGAGCCCAATACCTAATTTAACGAGATTGTTCATTGTTTTTTGTCAAGGATTTCACATCTTTCCCTTTTTTCATCTCAATCCTTTTTTGTCTCACAAGGATCTCTATATTTTTTACTTTTCATTCTAACCTGTTTTGTTTTCAAGGTTTTCTATATTTTTTACTTTCATCTCAACCTGTTTGTTTTAAAGGGACTTCAATTTTTTACTTTTTCATCTCAATCCGTTTTTTAAAGGACCCTTTTCTTTTTTTTCTTCATCTCTAATTTTTTTTGGTTGACGGGTGGGAAAGAAATATTTTAGAAAAGAGTGGCCCCTAAAAATTTTTTCACCCCCTTTTTTTTTGAGGAACCCTTTTGTACGGATTTTGTTTTGTATCCACTGTAGGAAGTAGTTGTTTGGGGGGGAAATGATGAAAGCATTGTTTGAGGAAATGTAAAGGGGGAAATTCTTTAAGCACGAAAAAGGAGATTGTTTTAAAGGGATTGGGGGGAAATTTCCTTTTAGAAGACTGAAGGGGGGAAAATTGTTTTTGAGGAGCACTGGTAGAAATTGCTTTGAGAAAAGAGGGCAAATTGCTTTGAGAAGACGAGGGGAGTCATTGCCTTTTAGGAATGTAGGGAGTAAATTTCTCTTGGGAAAACATTAAAAGGGGGAAATTGCTTTTGAGGCGCTGCTGGGTAATCTGCATTTAAAAATTTATTTTTGTTTTATCATATCTGTTTTTTAACTAATATTTAATTGTGTTTGTTATATTATATTGTGTTGTGTTATATTATATTTGGTTTTTTACATTTGTTTGGGTTTTATTATATTTTGGGTTTTATTAATTGTGTTGTGTTTATTATATTTGGGAATTTTATTGTGTTATATTACATTGTGTTGTGTTTTATTATATTTGGGTTTTATTATATTGTGTTATATTATATTTGTTATATTATATTATATTGTGTTAAATATTTGTTATATTATAAAAGTTATATTTTATTTGTTTATTATATTATATTGGATATTATAAGATTTATATTATAAGGGTTTTATTATATTGTTTATTATATTATGTTATATTATATTATATTATGTTATATTATATTATGTTATATTATATTATATTGTGTTATATTATATTGTGTTATATTATATTATGTTATATTATATTATATTTTTATATTTTTTATAATTTGTTATATTATATTATATTTGGGTTTTATTATATTAATTTTTTATATTATATTATATTTTTAATTTTAAAATTTTTGGGGTTTTATTACATTGTGTTAATTTTTATTTGGGTTTTATTATAAAGGGTTTTTATATTATATTGTGTTATATTATATTGTTATTTTTAAAATATGTTATATTATTTTAAATGTTATATTATATTATTAAGTTATATTGTATTATATTGTGTTATATTATATTATGTTATATTATATTATATTGTGTTATATTATATTGTGTTGTGTTATATTACATTGTGTGTGTTATATTATATGTTTGGGGTTCTTTGTGGCAAAGGGTTAAGAGTTTACCTTGTTTTGAAAGCTGAGGTTCGAATATAAAGTATTGTTGTTCAACTTTCTTATATATATATATATATATATCTAACCCATGAAGTGCTTGACGCTATGACAGCAACAAATGCAGACATTTTTTTGTTTTTCAGTTTATAAGTACATTTTCCAGAGTTTCCAAACAACAATCCTGAAGGATCCCCTGGAAAATACACTTGTGAATTTGGGACCAGAAAGGGTTGAATTGAACCAACGGCTCCGAACGTAACTGTTTAACCATTTCACCACGATAAAGTCACAGTCAAACATAGATTTCTATATTTTTTACCTTATAAAATAACTTTTTTTATGATTTAAAATATCTTCTATCAATAATTCAAACAATCTACATTTGTGATGTTTAAGAAGGTATACTAGAGTCAACCTGACCTCATCAGTGACTGCGAGGATGGGTACAAGTTGTTCTTACGATCTCACTGGGAAGAAGAGTGCTATTTGCAAGTTTTACTTCAAGAATTAACAAAGGTACGACCTTTTCATTTTATATAATAATTAAATTTTATTTTCCCTTTTGATCTCCATAACGACCACTTGTTAAATCGCTCTGTGGATCTGTAGGGATCTGAGCATAAGAGCGAGTGTACGTTTTAAAAAAGTTGCAAAATGTTTAAGAAGAATCCTGCAAATTTTCTGGCCAAATACCATAACAAATGAAGAGCTTTGACACGAACAGACGTGCATCTTGAGACCATCATTAAAAACGAAGATGGAAGGGATTGACAGGGATATCGTATACCAGTGAGTGCATTTAGGACAGCTCTGATAAATTTGGAGGGGAAGAGAATGCCGGGACGTCCAAAGGAAAACATGGAGAAGAACTGTGGAGAGAGGAAAGGAGTGGGGCTGCGGGAGATGGTTGGTAGAAAGGCAGCAGAACGGCAACAAAATGGAAGTCTCTTGTGGAAGCTGTATGTGAATCAGAAAAGAAGTGATATAGATAGATTTATTTACTAGGGTAGCTTCTAGGCCCCTCCCGCAGTCAGCTTTGACAACATTGTAGGTCGCCGTGTTACTATTCTTGTTCATGAGCCCCGGCAATACACGGCTATAAAAAAATTATGCAAACTACATTTGAAGTCGGAGAGATAGCCTGTGGCGGGGACAAGATTAAAACAGAAAAGCGATTCACGCAAAATCAGTCAGAAGGGCCCTACCGGGCCCACATCTGAACGCAAGAAGAAGAAATAAAAACCCAATTATCGTACAGCATTCTATATATTCAGGGCGTATTTAGAGAGGATGAAGATATGGGGCATACTTGACAAGAAATGATCACAGACAGAATCACAAAGAATGTATTGAAGGGGAAAATGCTTCAGAAAAAAAAAGAAATGATAGGAAACTTTGGGAAAACAACTTTACTGGAAAGAATCGAGAAATTTTGGGACTGAATTCAGAGAAGAGATTAAACGAGTTGCCAGATAGAGAGTATGAGAAATAAGCAGGCCTTATGTAACGTGTAAAGAAGGTAGAGAGAAATACAACACAATTTATGGTAGGTGTGTGAGGTGTGTGAAAGGCTGCGCGTGTGTGTGTGTTATGCTGTTTTATTATTTCCATGTTTGTTTTTAACGTCTTCTTTCTTTCTTTCTTCAACCTTTTTGTCTCACAGCGTCAGAATAAGAAGAGATTTAGAACGACCCCTTTTGTGTGCGTTTCCCATAAATAGGGGTCTTTGTCGTCTGTTATCTCTGAGATCCACCTTGCGTGGCCGGCCTTTGCTTTGTTTCCATTGTATCGGAGCAACATTGCTTTGAGGTATTTGTTGGTAACCTGTTTATGTAGCCGAACCATTTAATTTGTTGTTTTATGAAGTTCAGTACTGATGTTGTACCACTTTTTCCGATTTTCATTTCTCAACCGGTCTCTTCGTTACCCCAGCATTCTGCGTAGATATTTATCTCTGTCGTGACTAGTTTTCGTCATCATTGATGTCTGGTCCGGGTTTGGCACTGGTAGCATAATGTGTTAAAGATTGCGTACAATGTTTCTTTTGTGTTCATGGAATGTTTGCATTTTAATATTGGCGCCATTATCCTATCATTTGTTTTTATATATCGTTTTCAAAAGTGAATATTCAACAGTAACAATATTTCAATGTATAAAGACTTACAGTGGGGAAGAATATGCTATTGATGGGTGCAACTTTCTAGCCACCAACCAAGCCGAACCTTCAACTCGGGAACATACAGGCAAGTTTCTTCTCTACATTAGTTCTAGAAATATATCTGCGTGTCTTACCAGACAATAGGGGCTTTGTGGCTGACTAGCCAGAATGATATGAACTAGACCATAGATTCCAAACTTTTCGGCCCATCGCCCATTTTGCACAAATAAACTTTGTAACCCCTCCTTCATATTATAACAGTTTGCAACGCCTCCATAATACATGTTTCATTTTCTTTAACATAGAAAGTTGATACATATATCTGCCATACATGTCAATATTCAAATGATTATATGATGGAATAGGAAATTGATTGAATAAATGGATCGTAAGAAGGCATAAGATGAATTAATACGCAGAATTAAAATTTTTAAATGATTATTCAATCGTAAAATCACTAAAATAATTTATTTTAAAATATTTATTATTAATTTTTGTTAAGGAGCCACTGACTCTAATCACCTGAACACCCCAAATTTTATGAACCCATATCGCCCCAAACGCTTCACCGCCCACTTTGGGAAACGCTGACCACCGCCACTTTGGGAAACGCTAGACTACCGCCCACTTTGGGAACGCAGACTACCGCCCACTTTGGAAACGCTAGCCCACCGCCCACTTGGGAAACGTAGATTACCCCCACTTTGGGAAACGCTAGACTACGCCCACTTTGGAAACGCTGACTAGCCCATTTGGGAAACGCTAGACCACCGCCCACTTTGGGAACGCAGACACGCCCACTTTGGAACGCTAGATACGCCACTTTGGGAAACGTACTAGCGTCCATTTTGGAAACGCAGACTACCCCCATTTTGGGAAAACCCTAGACACGCCCACTTTGGGAAAGCAGACAGAAATGGGGATTCCAAATTTTTGGGGCCACCACCCACTTTGCAAGACAAAATTTTTTTTGGGCCCCCTCCCCAAAATTTTTTGAACCCATATCGCCCCAGACGGTTTTGGCCCCCCACGGGAGGGGACGCCTATTTTGGGAACCTTTGGGATAGAAAAAAGTTTCACGATGTTGCAGACATGGGTCTTGACTGATGGCGGGGGAGGCGGGGAGCCTAGGAAAATTTGCAATAATAATAAAAAAAATAAAAAATAAATGTGTTTATTAGAATATTAAAACAAATTAAAAAAATGACTTTGCAAAAAAAATTAATGAAATGCTATGTTTACGAAAATTAATCAAGAAACCAGATAAGAAGTCACCAACATCAGCATAAGAAAGAGTTAGCAAGAACCTGTTGAATTACACTTTAGAAAAAGAATGAAGTGGTTGACCACGAATAAGAATTAAACAAACTCCACTGCACATGTATTAAATCAATATAATGAATATAATGTACCTTTTAATGTACCTATAATGTACTCATAATATACCCTATAATGTACCCTAAAAATACTTATAATGTACTTATAATGTAACTTATAATGTATCCTATATACCTATAATGTACCTATAATGTACTCTATAATGAATATATATTTTTTTTTAAAGTACACTATAATGTACACTATAAAGTATCTACAATGTAAAATTATAATTATATATATCAATGTACATATAATGTACCTATAATGTACATATAATGTACACTATAATGTACTCAATGTAAACACTATAATGCACTTATAATGTACTTATAATGTACACTATAATGTACTTTATAAGTACTTTATAATGTACACTATAATGTACACTATAACTGACTTGACAAAGACACCCAGAGTTTTGAAATTATTATTTAAAGGGATGAGGGTGGTTCTATAGCAGGCACGTTTTTGAGTTCTTTTCATTATTATCATCATTGCTGTCGTCGTTGTCCTTGTCATCTTCAGAAGAACAGGTGAGACATCTTTTTTTATTTTTTTAGTGTTGCAATCAGTTCCTCATGCTCAGAAGTCAGACCAGAAATAGGAGCTGCTTCACGAGTCCAGTATGGTCCACATTGGCAGCCACATTCCAAGTTAAATATCTTGAGAGTTTCATTAAAAAAACGATTAAAAGAATGGTTTTGCCAAGGATTGACTTGATTGACTGGGTTTTATCCCATATGGGTCGCCCTTTCTTTAGAAATGGACGCCATTGCCGAAACTATTGCACAAAGCACGAACCCGAACTCCAGCAACAATCCTAGGGTTCTGGAAATACACTGGGAACAGAACGATGCGGTCTGGATTTTTAACTACGATCTTCGACTGTAAAAAGAGCTTAATTATTAGACAAGATAAAGAAAAAGAATATTCTCCTTCATTTCTTTTCTTTTTCTAATCCTGTTTGTTTAAGAAGAGACTTCTAGAGGGGCTCTGGTGTGTTTCCACATGGTGTCTTCACTGCCCTTTATTTCTGTGATCCACTTATCTTGTTTCCATTGTATCTCTTCGAGCGCTCCATATCCCCCACTTGTTAATCACCGTGTGATTTGAGTGACCTGAGCCAAGAGCGAGTGGTACATTGTCTAGTTAGGGACCTAAGAGGTAGACATCCGATTTCCAGTACTTTTATTTACTTTGAGATTCCTAGGTCCTACGTCAGTCGCCTCACGACATGCCTTGTAGGTCGCAGACTATTTTTTGCTTCTTTGGGCCCGGACACACATGGGCGAATTCTAACTTATTTTAATTATTTTTGTCGATGGAGATATTTTTTGCTGATTCGCAGAATCTTTATGGTTCTAAGAGATAAAGTTAATTTCATTAAAAACCCTTGTCGGGCCCGGGGGCCTAGTCGATAACCATTCCTAATAACCACGCCGTACTAATTCCGGGATTGAGGCCAGCAAGATCCAAACAATATCGGGGTGCAACGGCGAGGTTGAACTACAGATTTCTGTTCCTTTACTTGCAGATCTAAATTAAGTACCAGAAGTCGGAAAGGCTCGCCAGAATGACGAGGGACACGGATAGAAAGGGGAGCACGCCTGAAAAACCAGTCGAAGTACCATATTAGCAGTTCTGACTATACTTGAATTCAGGAAGAAAACACATTTTTTTTTAAATGTCCCTGGCAAGACCTGTCATATTATTTTCAGAATCTTCTAGATGGCCAAAAGTGACTTCTAGATGGTCATACAGTGATCTTCTAGATGGTAACAGGATCTATAGAGGTTACGACTAGTCAATCATAAGCTCTCAGTAGCATGTCCTTTGTGGAAACATCGCTTTATTACAACCCGCCTGACAAACTGTCTCTTACAGTTCTCCTGTCTCATCCAGTCAAGATCAAGTTTTTGATGTCCCTGACACCTTCGTCTTGCGTCCCCCCGCCTCGTACCCAGAAACCATGCCTTCCAGTACCGTTCTTCCAAAACCACTGTGACGTTTAAGGGTTCCAAAATAGTTCATCCCCAAGACATGATGTTATTTATGACCCAAAGCTCCTGATATTCAGGTCTTGTAGGATGTCTTTATTTTTTTCTCTTCTGTCCATGATGTTTAAGAACTTACTGTAACACCTTGTTTGTGTTCAGGATTGGGGTAGAATAGATACGAGGTGTAGACAGAGAGAGAAGAGACGGGGAAAACTAATGAACTAGCTCAGAGATTGAGCACAATGGTTACTACCGAAGTGCAATGATGATGGTCCAAAAATCAATCAGTCAAGATAGATCTGGGTTTGGGGGACACTTGTTTATGTCTTATGTTTCAAGGAAAGAAAGAAGAAGAAGGGTTAGACTATAGTAGAAGGAGTGACGTGAGAAAATGAATGAATCACATGAAATAAAACAAAAGAATTGTGCAGCAACAAATTTTCTTTGCCTACAGAAGAAAGATTCCTGTACAAATATGCATAACTTCCAGCTGCCCTCGATGCCAGTTTCCCCGTTTCCCTGTCGCGGGCACAGAGCAACAGCTCGTGTTCCTGAGTCTTCCCAACCCATACCGTCTCACATTGACCCAGGATTTGCTAACCCCTTTACGATAGTTCCCATTTGATGATGGCAAGTATTATTTCTTGTTTTATTAATAGACAGTTGGTTTGAAAGAGATTCTTCATCTTCTTCTGGATCAACTTGATATGCGACTATCGTATGTTTCATAAACAGGGCGGTGCGCTTTAGGTCTCACCGGTTCCCATAGTTTATTCTGAATGGTTGTTCTGCTGGTAGATCTCCCGTCTGGCTGGGCAGTCTTGCAAGATGTGCTTATGGACTGTTTTGGTACTCCCTGTGCAGGCAGCCGAGTCCCTGAGACCCAAGATAGTTCTGATCTGTCTATTGGCATATTTAAAAACAATTGATATACATTGTCTCATAAATTAGGTTTGGAAAGTTGCGTCTGATTGGGTTTGAAAGGTCAAGCTGGTGTTTGGGTTTGGGTTTTGGAAGCTGGCAAGCTCGGTTGATTTGTTGGTTTGAAAGTTGAAACCCTGGCTGCCAGGATATCGATTAAACAGCCGAACGGGAAATTTTATTATGAGTGAAGCACGTATGAAAGGAGGTACTTGCAAAGAGGAGAAGAAAAATACACGGAGAAGATGATCTAGGATGTAACTGATGATTTGAACATGACGGCGGGCAGAGGCGGAACATCTGGGCTTGGGTGAGACGGGGAATGTATTATTAGAATGAACATTTTAGAAAGAATATGGTTAGAGAAAACTTTTTTAGAAGGAATATGGTTAGAGAAACATTTTAGAAGGAATATTTAGAGAAAACATTTTTAGAAGGAATATGTTAGAAAAAACTTTTTTGAAAGAATATGTTAGAGAAAACTTTTTTTAGAAAGAATATGGTTAGAGAAAACTTTTTTTAGAAGGAATATGGTTAGAGAAAACATTTTTAGAAAGAATATGGTTAGAGAAAACATTTTTAGAAAGAATATGGTTGGGAAAAAACTTTTTAGAAAGAATATGTTAGAGAAAATTTTTTAGAAAGAATATGGTTAGAATGGCCATTTTAGAAAAAATACTCTCATAAAGGATAAGAATGGAATACTATTGACAACAAAAAGGAACAAAAATACGATGGACAGAGCATTTTAAAGAATTGTTAAACAGACCACTCCAACTGGTAGTAGACATACAGAACCAAAGAGGATTTAAAAATTTGGGATTGAAACACCCAGCCGGGATGAGATCATTACAGCAATTAAATTTTAAGAATAAAAGGCACCAGGAATGATAACTTAAACGCAGAACTATTCAAAATAGACCCAGAACTTGCGCCAATATATTGCAACCCTTGTTTACTACTATATGGAATGCCCAAAATACCTGATGCATGGAACAGAGGAGTCATCATCAAGATACCCAAAAAAGGGGGCCCTTGCCGATTGTAATAATTGGCTGGAATAACACTGCTTGTCCCAAGTAAAATCTACAAAATCATCGTACAACGTATTACTGACGCTGTGGATAAGAAACTGAGAAGGAACAAGCAGGATTTCGCAGAGGACGGGGCTGAAGCCAAATATTTGCTCTTAGAAATATCATAGAACAATGCACAGAATGGCAAGCAAACTCTATATCAACTTTGTAGATTTTTAAAAGGTTTTGATAGCATACACCGCGAAAGTCTATGGGATCTTAAGATGGTATGGGGAAACCCACTGTGTTTTATAAATATTATAAAAGCTGCTTTCAGCAGTTTGCATGCAGTGTGAAACTTCAGAACTAAAGTTTGAAGTAAAAACAGGCGTGCGACAAGGGTGTGTTATGTCAGCCCTATTATTCAACACTGTCATAGATTGGGTGATGCGTAAACAACGGAAGATAAGGCAAGAGGTATTAGATGGGCGCTCACATCCACTCTGGAAGACCAGATTTTGGGAGATGACATCGCACTCCTATCTCATACACATAGAGATATCCAGGAAAGACCTGCCGCCTTAACCAATATAGTGAGATGGTTGGGCGGGAAAATAAACCAAGAAAAAAACTGAAGTAATGATTTGGAACATAGAAAACCCTTTTAGCACCAGTAAAACTAGAAGGAAAAACCCCTCCGAGATAAAAACTGTTTTTACATCCCTTTGGAAGTGTTATTAGAATAAAAGGTGTTTGGATCTGACATTAAAAACAGACTGAGGCACGCAGTACCCGGACCCTTCAGACCGCCTAAAATTTCCCCCAAAAAGGCATCAAAAACCAAGACTATATCTAAAAGCTGTGGGGTCAACTTTGGTAGGATCGGAATGCTGGAGAATGACAGAACAGGATATGTCCAGACTTCCCCCTTTTTCATACAACTTGTTCGAAAATCTCCGCGTTAACTTCCACTATTGGGAATCAAGAATTGCTTGACGATGCCAACAAGAGAATAAAAACCATTACCCGGGAAGACGACGCAGAGGGATTGACAGGGATGCGCGGAGACTGGCCCCGAACAAAAATTGCATTTGAGATGGACCCCAGGGGGTGGGCAAAAGGCAAACCCAAGACAACCGGGAGGAAAAAGATAGAGCAAGAGCAAAGGAAATGAATTAGCGGGAAAACACAATACAGGGGAAGGCCATGAACAGGGAAGAATGGTGTAGTTTGTTGGGCTTAAACGCCAGGGGGAAAATAGGCTAAAGAGAGAGAGAGAGAGAGAGGGCCTTTTTTAGAAGAAAGGAGAAAATTTTTTAGAATTTGGGTGTTTAGAATGAAGATTTTAGAAAAAATAGGGTTTAAATGAAATTTTTTAAAGTTAAGTGTTAGCATAAATTTTTTAAAAAAAACTTGGTTGGGGAAATTTTTTTAGAAGAAACTTGGTTGGGTATGGGTTTTAAAAAATTTTGGTTAGAAGGGAAGGTTTTGTAAGTTAGAGTTAGAACAAAATTTTTTGAAGTTACAGTGTTAGCATAAATTTTTTTTTAAAAAAATTTTTTTTTAAATAAAGGGTTTTTGTTAGATAAACTTTTTTAGAAGAAATTTAAATTAAAAAATAAAGGTTTTAAAATTTAAATTTGGGTTAGAATAAACTTTTTAGAAAAAAACCTTTTAAAAATTAAACTTTTTAGAATAAACTTGGTTAGAATAAACTTTTTAGAAGAAATTTTGGTTACATAAATTTGGGTTAGAATAAATTTTGGTTGGGAATAAACTTTAGAATAAATTTTCAGAATAAATTTTTAGACTAAACTTGGTTAGAATAAATTTTTTGGGAATAAATTTTGGTTAGAAAAACCCTTTTTAGAATAAACTTTAAGAAAAATTTTTTAGAATAAATTTGGGTTAAAAAAAACCCTTTTGAAGAAACTTGGTTGGGAAAAAACCCTTTTTAGAAAAAACTTTAGCAAAAACCCTTTTTAAAAAAATTTTTAAATAAATAAACTTTTAGAATAAATTTTTAGAAAAAAACCTCAAAAAAACCCTTGGTTAGAATAAACTTGGTTAGAATAAAACTTTTGAAAAACCAGAAAAAACCCGGGGTTACAAAAATTTTTAAAAAAGAAACTTTTTAAATAAACTTTTTTAGAAAAAAATTTTAGCAAAAATTTTTTTGGAAAAAAAACCTTTTAGGAATAAACTTGGTTAAAAATAAACTTGGTTTGGAAAAAACCGGGTTTAGAATAAACTTTTAGAATAAATTTGGTTAAAAAAATTTTTTGAAGAAATTTGGGTTAGAATCCCCCTTTTTTTAGAATAAATTTCTAGCATAAATTTTTTTAGAAAAAAATTTTGGGGGAAAAACCGGGTTAGAAAAAAATTTTTTTAGAAAAAAATTTGGGTTAAAAAATGAAGGTTTTAGAAAAAACCCTTAAAGAATAAATTTTTAGAAAAAACCCGGGTTTTGGAAAAAAACCCTTTTTGTAGAAGAAACCTTAATTAGAAAACCTGGTTAAAATTTTAAATTTTTTGGGAAACTTGGTTAAAAATAAACTTAATTAGCATAAACTTTTAGAAAAAAACCCTTTTAGAAAAAATTTTTTTAGAAAAACTTTTGGGAATAAACTTTTAGAATAAACGGGGTTAGAAAAACCCTTTTTTTTGGGAAAAAATTTTGGGTTAGAATTAACTTTGGTTGGAATAAACTTTTAGAAAAAACCCGGGCTTTAAAATTTTTTAAAAAAACCTTTTAAATTTTTTTGGCTACATAAACGTTTTAGAATAAATCAATAAAATTTAATTTTTAGAAGAAACTTTTAGAATAAACTTTTTGGGAAGAAATTTAGAATAAATTTTAGAATAAACTTGGTTAGAAGAAATTTTTAGAAAAAAAAGGGGGTTTTGGAATAAATTTGGGGTTTAAAAAATTTTTTTAGGAAATTTGGGTTTTGGAATAAATTTTTAGAAAAAACTCCGGGAAAAAATTTGGGTTGGGAATAAATTTTTTGGAATAAAGGGTTAGAATGAACTCGGGTTAAAAATAAACCCCAAGAATAAACTTTGGTTAGAAGAAATTTTCCCCAAAGAAATTTGGAAAAGGAAAAAACCTGGTTAGAAAAAAATTTGGGTTAGAAGTTGGTTAGAAGAAATTGGTTAGAAGAAATTGAAATAAGAAAGAAACTTGGTTAGAAAAAATTTGGGTTAGAAAAAAATTTGGTTGAAAACTTGGTTAAAAGAAACTGGTTTAAGAAGAAATTTGCTAAAAATGAACTAGATGATAGAAGGGAAGAAAAAAAAAAGATTTAACTTAAAATGTGTTTAATTTGTAGACAAAAATGAAGGAAATGGACGTTTTTTTTGGATCCATTGAGGAAAAAACCAACATTTGACACCCCCGGGGGGAGTGGCCCCAAAATCCACTGTTTGGTAAAATCTGGGGTAGGTACTTAAAAAAAAATTTCAAAAAAAAACAAGTTAGTATAAAAGGAATTTAAAAACAAAATCTAATCCCTTTTTGTTAACTTTCACATCTTCCCGATACTGTCTTTAAAACTTCCCCGATACTGTCTCCCTCTTTTCCCCCTACTGTCTTTACACCTTCCCGATACTGTCTCACGCCTTCCCCGATACTGTCTCACGACTTCTTTGATACCGTCCCCCTTCTTCCCCGATACTGTCTCCGCCCCTTTCCCCCTACTGTCTCACGCCTTTTCCCGGGTACTGTTTTCACATCTTTCCTGATACTGTTTTTCACGCCTTCCCGATACCGTCTCAAAACTTCCCCGATACTGTTTTCATCTTCCCCGATACTGTCTTACGCCTTCCTGAATGTCTCACGCCTTCCCTTGGGAAATGTCTCAAGACTTCCGGATACCCGGGTTTCCCCTTTGAAATGTCTCACGACTTCCCGATACTGTTTTAATCTTCCCCGATACTGTCTCACGACTTCCCCGGGTACGGCCCCCATCTTCCCCCCTACTGTTCACGACTTCCTGATACTGTCTCACATCTTCCTGGGTACTGTCTCACGCCTTCCTGGGATACTGTCTCACGCCTTCCCCGGGTACCGTCTTTACGACTTCCCCGATACTGTTTCAATCTTTCCCGGATACTGTCTCACGATTCCCGGGTACTGTCCCACTTCCTGATACCCTTCCACCTGGGGTACTGTTTCAATCTTCCCCCCCAAATGTCCGCCACTTCCCCGATACTGTTTTACATCTTTCCCCCCTACCGTCCCCACGCCTTCCCCCGAACTGTTTACATCTTCCCCGAACTGTTTTTACATTTTCCCCGATACCCTGCCGACTTCCCGGGTACCGTCTCACGACTTCCCTGAACTGTTTCACGACTTCCCCGATACTGTCTCACGACTTCCCCGGGTACTGTCCCCACGACTTCCCACCAAGCCCCATCTTCCCTGATACTTCCACGCCTTCCCCGGGGTACTGTCCCCACGCCTTCCCCGATACTGTCTCACGCCTTCCCGAAATGTCTCCCCGCCCCCCCTGGGGTACCGTCTCACGCCTTCCCCGGGGTACTGTCTCCCCGACTTTTGATACTGTTTCACATCTTTTCCCGATACTGTCTCCCCGACTTCCCCCTACCGTTTCACAAACTTTTCCCCCTACTGTCTCACGACTTCCCCCATACTGTTTCACATCTTCCCCGATACTGTTCCCCGCCTTCCCCGATACTGTTTACATCTTCCCGAATTTTTTCCCCCATCTTTTCCTGATACTGTCTCACGACTTCCCCGATACCGTCTCACGACTTCCCCGATACTGTTTCACGACTTCTGGAAAAACTGTCTCCCCGACTTCCCGGTAAAGTCTCACGACTTCCCCGATACTGTTTCAACTTCCCTGATATGTCTCACGCCTTCCCCCGGGGTACTGCCCACGCCCCCCCTGATACTGGGCTCACGCCTTCCCGGGGTACTGTTTTCCCCCGCCTTCCCCTTAAAACTGTCTCACGCCTTCCCCGGGGTACTTGCCCCACGACTTCCCCGGGAACGTTTTACATCTTCCCCGATACGTCTCACAACTTCCCCGATACTTTTCCCACGACTTTTTGGGAAATTTTCTCACGCCTTCCTGGGTACTGTTCACGACTTCCCCGATAAGGGTTTACGACTTCCTGGGTAATGCCCCCACGACTTCCTGATACTGTCTCACACTTCCCATACTGTCTCAAGACTTCCCCGAACTGTTTTCACATCTTCCCCCGGGTAATGTCTCACATCTTCCTGATACTGTTATATCTTCCTTTATACTGCCCCCTATCTTCCCCATACTGTCTCATATCTTTCCTTGATATTGTCTCACACTTCCCTGATACTGTCTCCAATCTTCCCTTTATAATGTCTCAAACTTCCCCCATATTGTCTCACATTTTCCCCGGGGTACTGTCTCATATTTTTTCCCTTTATATTTTCCTCCCTCTTCCCCTGAACTTTTCATATCTTCCCTTTATATTGTTTTCACATCTTCCCTGATACTGTCTTAATCTTCCCCGATTCTGTCTCAAACCTTCCTTTTAACGTCTCACGCCTTCCCGGGGTACCGTCTCACACCCTTTCCCGGGGTACTGTCTCCCTCTTCCCGGGTACCGTCTCGCCCTCTTCCCTGGGGTACTGTCTCATATCTTTTACTGATAATTTTTCCCCATATCTTCCCCTTTATACTGTCTCCCATCTTTCCCGATACTGCTTTGCCATTTTCCCCGATACTGCTTTACATCTTCCCTGATATTGTTTTCATATCTTCCCGGGTACTGTTTTTCACGCCTTTTCCCGGGTACTGTCTCACATCTTCCTGGGTACTGTCTCACATATTCCCTTTATACTTTTCCTTTTCCTGATACTTTTTCTCACATCTTTCCCAATTTCCGTCTCAAAATCTTCCCAATTTCTGTCTCACATCTTTCCTTACTGCCCCCACATCTTCCCAGATACCGCCTCCCCTCACTGGCCTTAACCTCCTCCTTTTGGGTGGGGTCACCTCATATTGAGAAAGGCCCCTTAAAGACTAAACTCTAAACTTTAATGTTAATTTTTAAATTTTTATGTAATTTTTTAACCGTTTCCCTTTTAGTTCAAAAAGTCCACTTTTAAACCCTCTATTTTAAATTCCAGACCGAAAAAATTGTTTCATTTTTTTAAGTTGAGCCCTTGTTGATTTTTTTCTGTATTCTTGATATAAGAGAAGACTGGGCAAAAAATTAAAAAAAAAGTACTGTAGTTTTTTCAGTACAAAAAAAAATTTAATACACAGCGAAATTTTTGACCAAAAAAAAGAACATTCCATTATATTTTTTAGAAGACATTGGGAAAAAAAAATTTTAAAGATGGATCGGTAATGGGGGCAAAAAAGAATGGGAGCAGGAGGTACATTAGGGACCCACATGCTACTAATGTGTTCTAGGGTTTTCCTTTCTGGGAAGAATATGTTCCAACCAATACAGAACTCATAACCCTTCTGATAACAGCACAGAAAAGGGTGCAAGCACCCGTAGGAAAGATGGTATTTTTCCCGGCCCCATTGTCAGCTTAAAAAGCCCTGGGGGGCTAAATCCGCTGACAGCACAGTAAAAACCTAAAAAAAGACTTTTTCAGCTTTTAGAAAAGGCAGAAATTCACTTTGGGTGGGTTCCATCTACTTGCATTTGGGGGGCAATGAGAATTTCTGATGTTTAGCTAAGGGGGGCGGTGAAAGAGCAAAATTTACTAACCCCCGTCTTTTTTAAAGGGGGTTAAAAACCCCATACAGAGAAAATCTGCAGAGACTGGAAGACAAACACCGGGTATGATTATGGGAAAAAACTCCTCAAAGACCTAACAGAACAGACCAGGTCATTAATTTCGCTTTTCGCTCAGGACACTGGGAGACTCAACAAAAAACTTATATAGACTAGAAATAAGTCAAACAGCTATTGGTTGGGTCAGCAGGGACAGACACCGGAGCATGTCCTGCAAAACTGTCCTCTCCTGGGTGAGCGAGAAGGGGCATGTCACACTCCCGTCGACCTGAAAA
>JADZMA010000037.1:0-101416 GCA_020796225.1 Arion vulgaris | reverse complement strand
ATTTCTTCTCATGGTGTGTCCAACATATTTCCATCTAACTAACTTTCGATAAAACAAAGTTCATGATGAATTTGTGACCAAACGTTTACGGTAAATATTCGATATGACGCGTTACTATTTTTAAATGATTTCTCCGTCGCCAGTACGTAGTGCATGATAGTTCCCAGTAGTTAA
This sequence comes from Arion vulgaris, assembly GCA_020796225.1. Taxonomy (NCBI): domain Eukaryota; kingdom Metazoa; phylum Mollusca; class Gastropoda; order Stylommatophora; family Arionidae; genus Arion; species Arion vulgaris. Next base: position 101,242 of record JADZMA010000037.1, on the reverse strand, counting down.
CAGTACATGATGTAGTCAGAGTAGGTGAAAGATTGATGAGGTCGCCAGTGAGCAGTGCAAGGAAAAGTCCTGCTCGTCAGGACGAAGTGGAAGATTGATGGAGTCGCAGTGGGCAGTACGTGGTGGTTCCTGGTCGTCTTAGTACAGTAAGTGGCCGGCATGCATTGTGGCGTCTTGTTTATCAACAAAATCTCTCAGTAGTGCTCGGTCAGTGGCCATCCTTTACAGTTATCACTATGATGGGCTCAACATCTCTATCTTCACTGTTCTGATTGTCTATGATCTAGCCTTCCCTAATTAATACACAGTATTACACTTTATGGTCTCTGAATCACTTCCAGTACGTGCCCTATCAACTCAATGTATCTCTGTTATCCCTGTGTACAGTTCATCATAATGAGCCCGTTGAGCAGTTCTTGGTTGATTTTGTCAAAGAATTTTTCTCAGGCAAGGTGCATGGAATGTTGGCAGCTTAGAAGTTTCCTTTTCAGTTGATGTCCAATATTCAGATCCACAACGAAGTGCGGAAAGTGAGCAACTCTCATATATTTTTAATTTTGGTTTTTGTGTTATACTGGGAATATCTTCAAATAAATGTTAGATTGGTCAAAGCAATTATGCCTTTTATCTTTCATTTATATTGATATGGGTACATTTTATTGATATGATATTAGAGCTGTTGAAGAAGATCAATTATCAGTTATATGAGGACTATCATTATAGCACTTCCCCTGCCCAGCGTGTTCGTATTAGCGTGTTGGACGACGGGTGACAAGCCCCTTGTAGGGTGCGGTTCAATTCCGCGGAGCTGTGGAAAACTACAGGTTCCCCCAGATATACGGTGTTCGTGGCACCGAACCGAGAAGGGAATTACGATGTCCATGGCACCAAGCGGAAGAGCTGAAAACTCAAAGAGCTTCTGGATCGAAAAAAAAAAAAATAGCACTTCCGACAACAATTTCAGCAGAGCACACGCCAGTACGATGTTAATAAATCTTGTTGCATATTTGGTATGTCGTTTTTTGGGGACTGTATCAATATCGACACCCATCTCTCTGAACCTGGTCGGCGACTGGGATTCATAACCCTGAAACTTCTCTATTCGGAAAGACTCTCAATGCGTTAAGAATTGTCACTTCGGTCCGTTGCAGCTCCATTCGATATCGTGGCCATTCCAGCCAATCTATCAGCTCGTTCATTACCCCTGACTCCTGCGTGTCCAGTGACGAAAATTAAGGTGATTTCTCTTATCTTTGTCTGTACCAGTACCTCCACAGTTTCGTCTTACCATTTCTGTTTCGACTTTACGAACCATACTCGTAGAGGAGTCACTGAGTATGATATCACGAGGTAGTTGTGGGAAATGCCCCCTTCGATCCCCGTAATGTATAAGCATACAACTTCATAATGCGCAGCTTCGCAATGCACCAACTTCATAATATATAACTTCATATTACACCCAACTCCGCAATGCGCAACTTCGCCAATGCGCTTCATAATGCCCAACTTCATAATGCACCGCTTCATAATGCGCAACTTCATAATGCGCCTTCCATAACCACGCAACTTCATAATGCGCAACTTCTGTCACCGCAACACTTCGCAATGCACAACTTCGCAATGCACAACTTCGCAATGCAACTTCATAATGCACAACTTCATAATGCACAACTTCATATTACCTTCATATTACAACTTCATAAGTACAACTTCATAATGCGCAACTTCATAATGCACAACTTCATAATGCACAACTTCATAATGCACAACTTACATATTACTAACTTCATAATGCATATCTTCATAAATGCATATCTTCACCAATGCATATCTTCATAGTATATCTTCGCAATGCATATTTCGCGTGATGATTTTATGATCTTATATTACAGTTTATTTTGTACATCAAACTTGATGTCTGCAAAAATGTAGTTTTGACATCTCTTCATCTACCCGTACTTATTTTATCTACCGGGTAGACCTCTGGTTATCTTTGACTTTTCCTGTATTGTATGTCTAATACGTGTGCCTGAACTTGTCTTGGGGTGGCGGTGGGGGGCGTCTGTAGAGGCGAAGTTATGTGCTTGCCTCTCGTAGAGAAATTAAATTGTTCGCCTCCCCGTGGAGCTATGGGGATATTTTGTTAGAGTTACCTTATATCTGTGTAGGTAAGATCTAGTTTCCCAAGCCTATCGAGACGGACGATAAAACATAGGTACCGTGTTAAATTTTGAGCACGTAAAAGCCATTCATCATCAAACAGCTTACATTACAGGCAGCCCCAACCAGTTCTCCGGAATTTCTCTCTCATAGGCCAGATGTCCTGCCTCTTAAATAAATCATTTCAAACCATCAGTTACATCCTGAATCCATCTTCTCCGTGGTCTTCCTCTTCCTTGGTGCCCCCTTCCATGATGGTCTTCTCCAGCCCTTCGTGTCTTTTTATATGTCAAAATATTTCAATTTTCTCTTTCTTATTTGTAGCATTGGCCGTTTTCTTTGAGTTCTTTCTGGATAGATCTATTTGTTCTCTTCTCTGTCCATGATCTACGAAGGACTCTTCTGTAATACTTATATTCAAAAGCACATATGTTTTTCCACTGCTTTACACCCATACGTTGCCACTGGGAATATGCATGTCTTAGTATTTTGATCTTTGTTTTCTTATCAGTTCCGTTCTATACAGTTTTTAGTTGTTTAAATTTTTGAAAAACCATGATTTTTCTTCTAATTTCCTTCATCCCATTTCCATCTGTTGTTAGCAGTAGACAAAATTATTCAAAACTGTTCACATTTTCTACTTTCTCTCCGTTGATAAAAATATCATTTGTCATGTTGGTTTTATCTGTTGTCATTATTTTGTTTTTGCCACATTGGAATGTAAGATTTTGTTTTCCTTTTATCTTTCAGTTCTCCGTATAATTTCTCAATCCCTTTTTGTTATGTTGACAGTAACACTGTATCATCAGTGTATCATAGTTCATGTGTTTCTCTTCCTCCGATTATAAAAGGATCGTATTGTTCTTTTCCGCTATCTTCTACAACATTCTTCATGATGTTTTCTGCATATATGTTAGACAAGGCGACAAAGCGCAGCCTTGTCGACTCTCTGCCTTATGTAAAAAAAAAAAACACACACAATCTGATGTATCACCACATGTTCTTACAGCTGCCGTTTGATCGAAAAAGCCATTGGCAGTTCAAAATCGATAAAAAGCAAGCTGGAAGAAGCAGTGTCTGGGCAAAATTCGTTAGAAAAAATTTAAAATAAATTCCTACAAAATATCAGTCGATTTATGCGCCTACAAGTAGGCCTTTATATCCGATTTCTGCAGAAACACAGCTACCCGTTTCCCTAGGTCCTACATAGTCGGTTCATCATAACCGCTGTCCGCCAGCAGATTGAGTCGGTTCGTCATAACCGCTGTCTGCCAGCGAATTGAAATTTGATTCGTCATAATCGCTGTCTGCCATTTTCTGAATATCTACAGCAAACACACGATTAACACAGCAAAGCATTCGATGTAACATCCACGGCTCACGGCGCTGCTCAAGCATAACTCAGTAGCTCGGCAAACGAAACCAGGGGAAAATACCCAGCAAACATGATGCAAATGCGCTAGCAAAGCAGTGTCCAGAATCAAACAGTCCTGATTCTGAATGGCCCTCCCGCATTCCGCCATTGCTGGCCAGTAGGATGAATCCTTCGATATACGTTTCTTCTATAAATCACGCCATTGTTGTTGTTTGTTCTGTAGGGGATTAAACCTATATAAACCGAGTCGTCTCTTTCCACACACAAAAAAGACAAACCTTGTTTGGTTATAACTCCAGTGCGTGTATGCCAACAAACATGAAAAATTAGACACCTTACCGAAATGACCAGGAAGTGCCACGGCAAGGTTTTACTCAGTACAATTGAACGTGTAAACCCCGAGCGTCGTAATTCTTACGTATGAGCTGCCCTAAGTTTGTTAAAAGGCGTGTTTTATTGTGTCATTTTGGAGTTTATGAAGGCTCTCACTCTTTGGTCGAGATCAAATTGTTACTACACTTTGGTTTTAGCACCAAAAAAACTTTTGTTATCAGTGTTGGACACTTACCCGTTAGTGTTGAAGCGCGTGGTACAAAGTTACGTTTTAAATTTGTAAATTTTGTTTAGTTGTCTATTGGCTTTGTGAAGGCTCACCATTTGACCTGCGATCAAGTGAGCACAGCATTTGATCTTGGCCAAAAAGGCCCGAAGAATCCAAGTTATAATATAGATTACATCATAAAACAAGTGACTGCTAAATGCACAATTCATCTCAAATGAAAGCTTATTAAAGGGTTTTAAAGCCGGAAGGATTTTCATTGCCGGGTTTTACCTCCTTATTGCTCGGTCCCTCTCTCAAATGACGCACATGTCAAGGTATTGCACAAAGCACGAACTCCGTAATACAGCAATCTAGGGGTCTCTGGAAAAAATCTTGCTCGTGAACAGAACGTCGACGTCGGATTCGAACCCGCGATCTTCAACTCACAAGGCAAAGAGGGCTTAACCACTCCCAGCAGCCACAGAGACCCCCTAAAAGCTTATTATTTATTATCGTTGTATCAGCTGAATGTCAAAAGTTTATCAAGAGAACAACACTTCATGTACATCACCTCGATGGTAGTCTATGAATGAAAGCTAAAAATATTCATCACAAGTACATACCATCTAACTCTGCACTGGTACAAATGTAGCATTTGTATTGCCATAATGCTGATTCTATGCTCCCTCCCTGCATCCAACCTTGCCTATAATTCATTCATTTCCATCGAATGTTGTTGTGCTTCCACAAAAGAGACCCCAACAATGACGCATATCTGCCCATTCATATATTACGCAAGTTTGACCAAACAATCGATTACTACATCGCATTTGTTTGTTGGATGGAAGCGTTATTAGCAGGGCAGGCGGAAATGAAGGCGCGAAAAAAATATCGAGTTGTTACTTCCCTTCTCGGAATATCCGATGCACAAAATAAAAGAATAAGGCCTTGTTATAGACGATATATTGAGTGTATAGAATATATATATATCAAATGCAAATGTCGAAACTAGTTTACATTGGCGGTATAGGAGTGGGTGATTTATCTCGAACACTACAACAAGAACTTAAACCACTACTACCACCACCTGTTAGTTTTGTTTTTGTTTTATTCTCCGCAATGAATTAATTCTAATTTTTCATGATTTTTGGCCAACACGTTCTGAAATAACGAAAAGTGCTCGTCATACGTTGGAAAGAATCGTGCATCGACTTAAAAAAGGGCTTTAATCTACATAGCATTGGTTCTGTGTGACCTGCTGCTGCCACAGTACTGCTACTGCTGCTAGTACTACTTCTGCTTGCCTAAATACTGAGACTTCTGTCCTCAGTACTACTGCTACCCTCAGCACTGCCTGCTCACCCCCAGTATCGACACAACCTTACAGTTAAAACTGCTGCAATACCTTGGTTTTCATTCCTTCTTGTTCCTAGGTACAAAACTGACCTCTAGGACAAGGCCGTTAAATTACTGATTTGAACTATCCCCCTAAGCTGATACACCTCCCCTCCGAATAAATGCACCGAATGATATATAAAATAATGAAAACATAAATAATTAACTAAATGTCATAGAATAGTTTACGGTAATCGCCCGTTCCATCAATATACATCCTGTACGACAATGTACGTTCTAGTAAAGGAGGGATAACTTCCCGGAACAGACAAATAATAGTAAATACTAAGATATAGCTAAACCAAAACCATAGTTTTCCATAAAAATTGGTTTCTAGCCCCACCAACAAAAATGATCACAAGCCGCCACTGTATCGTAACCCTCTTTTTCTTCAAAGAATCAGTAGCGCATGTGAAGTCTTATCCTGCTTAGAACGCTATGTGGTGATATCTGCATGTGATTGTAAATTGTTGCTTTGTTTCGCGTGTACCATTAGTCTGGCATTGGAGGCAAGAAGGAGCATGACATTAGCAGAGACTTGGCACCTGAACAGATGGTGGTTAGCAGTTTCATGATGAGCACAGCTGGTACTATACCGTAATTAAACATGAAAATGTAAAATAAATATATACATAGCATATTGATAACATCGGCAAACTATCAAAGCGAGCGTGGGACAACACAAAACTAATATTGCAGAAGAAGATTCAAATATCGAGCCTGTGTAATTAGTTCTTTACTATATGGCTCAGAAACATGGACAGCCTAAAGGCATGAAGGAGACTTAACATCTTTCACCTTCGATGTCTCCTGCAGATTATGACTTTATCCAGGTGGTACGACAAGATAACCAACTCTGAAGTACTGCAACGTGCAAACCTGCCTTCCATCATGGGCATGCTCAGTAGACGGCTAAGATTATTTGGGGCATGTGCCAGAAGAATGAAAGCTTGTCGCATACCAAAACAAATGTTCTGTGAACTTTCGGAGGAAGAAGGCACCAGGCAGACCAAAGCTCAGATATAAAGATGTGCAAAGCCTCAATGAGAACTTTCATATAGGTTCCAGCACATGGAAAAAAACTAGTTTCTGACAAGAGTTGTATGGAAAGCGATATTGCACAAGGGCGCAGTCTTTTGAGAAGGGACTTGTGTATGAGCTGAAAAACAAGAGAGAAGCGAAACTCAGTAGTTGTCACAGTAAAATACTTGTCAATTGACCGTCTGTAAATACTAAAAAGGCCATATATATTTATATTATTATTTCAATATGAATAAATACTTGTAAATACAAAAGCTGTTTGTGATAAGACATCTGGTATTTGCGGTCACAACTATGCCAACATTTACTTGTACCCGGAACAGGTTAATCTCAAAGATGACACAGACAGAACGGACGATTAGGCAAGTGATCCTAGTGAAACCATGAAATTACAATGCGATTACAGGAAATGGCAGACATTAAATTAAATAACCCTTATTGCTCTGGATTGTTAGCTGCTGCTTGAAATCGTTGATTTGTTCTGTGTGATATATCTCATTAATTAGAATGGGTATTTAGCTAGCATGATAGGCAAGGTGGGCATTGAGCATATCGGGGCTGTACTCTACTCAAGCTGACCTACAACGGTGCTAAATCTCCGTCAGCAGGTGGTGAAAGATTATTCATGTTTGTTGTTTTTGAGCGGTGATTACCCATACACCTAAACCAGAGCCAACTATAAACTTATCTACATGTATAATTAAAGTTTAGAGTTGGATATGCAACCAAGGCAACTATAAACTTATCTACATGTATAATTGAGATTTAGAGTTGGCTGTACCTAAACCGTCATATCTCGTTTTCCTTTCTTTTTGTCCCAAGTTTGAACACAAATTTCTTCAATTTTCATCACCGCCGAATCGTCTGCGGCGTGGATGAACTGGATGTAAAAAGTGCTCGCCACTAGCTCAAAAGTGCCTGGTTCGTTCCCCGTGTGGAGCGATCCAGGATATTTTCAGACTTCACTCATAAATGCCAGTGATGTTAAAACCCAGTTGGGACCCTATGCTCCACAAGGAGGGGATAGGAATAAGAAAGTAAGTTATGCTTCAAGGAGAGTTGGGAGAAGAAAAACATACACAGTAAGATATGCAGGAAAGACAAATAGAAAGACAGGAAATAGAATTTAAATAAAATGACCCCATTATGGTTGACGATAAACAAGTTAAAAGCACAATTTACATTTATATAAAGACAATGTTCAAAATGCTTAGAAAAGCACAAAGATAATGCTAGGATTGTCAAGACTTAGGTTGCTTTTAATTTTGTCCATCCAATACAGAGCTGACCAGTTATTTCTGTGGTAAATAAGTTAATACTGTTCAAAACAAATATAAAAGATGTTCTGCTCTATTGATCTGAGACATGGTATGCAAGAAAGGAATATCACATTAAAGAATTAACATTCACCAAGTCACATTTTTAAATTATCAGATGGCCAGAAGCATGACATTGAAGACTGACCGGAAGCATTACAAGACATACATTGTTTTGGAACCTGCAGGGAAGGAGGAGTAAGGGTAAGGCCTTGCATACCTGGAGAAGAGAGTTGGAAAATTATATTAAAAGGACAGGCAAGATGTGAATGAATTGAAGGGATGGCAAGAGAGGAGGGGCTAGAGAAGAGTTGGATGAGAACCTCTTCTATGTTGAGAATTGAAGGTGAAGAAAAGTGATACAAAAAAACTAACTTGAGGAAGACAAGAAAATAATTAATACTAATAGAAAGGGGTGATAGATAGGACACACCCTCAGGAAAACATATACCATAACCTATACATGCATGTCTGAACAACAGGGGAAAGAATAATTTTAGGTCAAAGAATAGTGATGAACAAAAGAGGAGATGAGTGATCGGTGTCTCATGGACAGAGCGCAAGTAGCGGTTACATAATAGAATTTGGTGAAAAACGACAGTTGCAACCATATGTTCAACTGAGAAAAAGAATGTTTAATATTAGCAGACATTTGTGTAATGATTATCATTGACTAAACACAAAATGCTGAAAAACTTAATCACCTATGTCTATACACTCATGGGACCCTAAAAATGCTTATGCCTTTCAGAAACTAGCTATAAATGTCAGAAACAGTAAATCTGGATTTTGTCCAAACTCAGAAAATTTGATATTAGGAGACTTAACTTACACTGACTATTAGTACACAAACTCATCTCACTGAGCTTTGCTGACTACTGGTTATACTACTCAGTTCAGGTCTGTTCACTTATGCAATCCGTTAACTTAATATTTCTTTAATTATTATTTATTTGATCTCTATCACATTTGCTCACAAACAACATCATGTTAAAGAAACATTTAGGACTTCAAATGTAACTGTTTGGATAAAACACTAATAAGAGTGCATGGTTCTGGAAGCATGAGAATGCGAAGCGATGGCAGAAACAGAATATTAAAGGCAACCTTGAACATGAAAGGGGAGGAAGGAGAACATGCTGGAGTTTTTCAGGCGAGCAGCGATAACTAATGTTCCAGAAAGGACATGCTACATGATGAACCCATGTGTAACATCCATCCATAAATTCCAAGTCTATGTCTATATATGTTTTCTTCAAATATTACTTGTCAATTTCTTCTGTTACCTTCATTATGAATTATACACTAATAATTCTTATAATTTTGTTGAGCATTTCAAGTCACTTAACACAGAATGAAGATGTTGAAATCGCAATCAACAAAGCAGCCATACTGTGACTGTGGTTATTTTAACATCAGACGTAGAAAAAAGTAGAAATAATTACCTATAAGGATGGATAAGATGTGTGTACAACCAACATAATAAACTATTAGCATACATACACATCCGCCATCTTATGAAATACTTATCGGTTTATACGTCACTGTTGACCCACACATAATTAACACTGCAAAGATTCAAATATATAGAGCCTGTGTAATTAGTTCTTTACTATATGGCTCAGAAACATGGACAGCCTACTCAGCACACGAGAGGAGACGTAACATCTTTCACTGTTGATGCCTCCCAAGATCTATAAACATCAGTGATAGCAAGATAACCAACTCTGAAGTACTGCAACATGCAAACTTGCCTTCCATCGTAGGCATGCTCAGCAGTAGAAGACTAAGTGCTAGGGCAAGTGAGAAGAATGGACAATTGCCAGAAACCAAAACAAATGTTCTGTGAATTTTCAGAGGTGAAGAGGCACTAAAGGCAGACCACTGCTCATATATAAGGATGTCTGCAAGGTCTTAATAAAAACTCTTCTATTGGTCCCAGCAAATGGGAAAAACTAGCTGATGACAGAGTTATGTGGAAAACAACATTACGCATAGGCGCAGAATCTTTTGAAAAGAGACTTAGCGATGAGCTGAAAGACAAGACAGACATGTTAAAACTCAGCAGTTGTCACAGTAAAACACTTGCCAATTGACCGTCTATAAAGACAAAAATGGCTATTGTTAACTCAACAACCATTAGCAGAATGGAACTCTTCACATTGTGGACAATGAAAAAGAATTGAACAGTTTAGAAATCTCGTTTATTAAACTTATAAGGAAAACATACAAGGAAATAAGATGTAATTACTTATCCATGCAAAACAACTTTTGACACAAGTTTCTAAATTGTAACTTTTGCACTCAAGTCTTCTAAATTGTAACTTTTGCAAATAACTTTTAAAATGTAACTTTTGCAAAAGAAGTCTTGCAAATTGTAAGTTTTGAACACAATTCTAAATTGTAACTTTTGCACACAAGTCTTCTAAATTGTAAATTTAGCAAATAAATTTGTTAATATGTACCTTTTGTAACTAAGTCTTCTAAATTAACTTTTCAAATAAATCTTTCAAATTGTAACTTTTGCAAACAAGTCTTTTAAAATGTAACTTGTGCATGACACCATCATCATCTGTCCCCCTAAAGTCCAAGGGCACATAAGACAAATGATGTTCACTCAATTCAATCTAATCACTATGGCAATATCTTTATGAACAGTTTTGAGTTTTTATCTCTGTTTCTATGGATGTTTGCTTTTATTAGATGTGAGGGTAGGGTGGGGGTGTCCTCACCACGAGCACTTCTTTGTGGCCTTTTATGAAATGGAGAAAAAACTTGTTCTATTCTTCACTACCCTGAAAACCACAAAGTTTTACTGGTGCATATAAATCATCTAAATTATAACTCTTACACATTATGATTATGCTCTTTTAATGTGTAACTCTTATACAACAGTTTTTCTAATGGTATCTTTTATTATTTTCATGTTACATTTAGTGTTGGTTTGTTAGATCCAATATTATTTTCTATACCGCCTGTACAGAGCACAGTCCTGTAGAATATGCGTTTTCTATCTAGTTATGTAAATTAGTTTTGCAATGACATGTACTGTTTATTTTTTTATTTTACTTTTGTGTGTGGCTTTATGTGACTATGTGCAAGTATGATATCCCTACACTGGTTCTAAGATAAAGTTCCATCACACCATTATCATTTATGAATGTGTGACCATTCACACGATAATGTGAAACAATATATACATTACTATCAATTATTAAACATTCAAACAACACAAGGCAATTAAAACTCAATATAAATGCAAAATATATGAATCGACTGAAGTGTCCTATAATCAGATTCGCAAATTACAAGAAATATAAATTATAATTTTATAAACTCCAAACAATGAAATTTAAAAACCATACAAATCTATTCGATTAAATAATTCAGTAATCCTATAACTGTAAACTAGTAATTAAAATTAACAAAAATAACTGACCTGATCCTGATGTCAAGCTGACGATGATGATTAAAATGTATACATGAATTTAAATTGAATGAATGAGATGTTTCTCCCAAGAGCAAAGATTAGAGAACTACTGAAACATCACATGCAACTAACTCACTGTGTGTGTGTCTATAAAAACGATATACTTAAAGTCTTATGTCATCAGTATGTCGATATCATATTTATTTCATTTATTCAAATCTGTATAATGAATGACTACGTGAAAAGTGTAACAGCCTACCTGTGTGTGTTTCTCATGCAAACTTTGCGTCGTGTTCAGCCCTCGTCCAACCATTCATGCAATCACCACCGACATTACACACCGTGCAAACATTAAACAGTGTTCACAAACCCAAACAGGAACTTTGCCCTGCTTGGCATCACAATGGCAACGACGATTTGCGCCATCTTTTTCTACGTTAAAACTAGCTGAGTCTGTTTTGTATGACTATGTATCAATGCGGAACAGTTTACTGATAGAAAGTTTTGATTATTTTGGGATAATTGCTAGCTAACAATAGAGATGTGATGAAATATATTAAAAGGAGAACATTTATCACTCCTCATAATTAGAGCAGCTGAAGATATTGTTTGACGGGACAAACAGAACACCAAATAGTGATTAACAACTGTAAGTTCAAGTTTAAGACCTGGGAAATTAGCAAATTAGCCCAGGAGCACATTGTCTCAAATGGTGTACACGAATTAGTTAAAATAACATGAACACCGAAAATAATACACTATTTAGAATACAAGAGTTAGCACTGAAGATGGTTGGATATCAAAATATTTTAAAACGTCAAAAATACTCAAAGACAATCATCATAAAAATAAACACACGTACATCCATAGATATAACTATGAATGAGAAACGAGAAAGTTAAGGAAGGATAAGGAGAAGATGAGTTCTAAATATTATAAACAAATTGCAAATGTGTGCATCTTATCTTACAATGGGCACCTTGCACATGATAAAATTGTTTTTAGGAGAGATGCCGTGGATGTGAAGTTGCATGATGAATGTTACTGATTGAATTAAATAATACGTTTTTATTCAACAATCCTAACGTCTTGTATTTGCTACAAAACAACGATTCCACTTACTGAAACAATACAAATACTGTGCATTCGTTAATATATCCGTAAAGAAATGATTAGAATCGAAGTCACATCACATGTGCCCCAAAGATAGATAAAATTGTGCAGGTTTCTTAGAGTTCAAGTGTACAAGCATGTACACATAGGATGATGTTACTGTATGGGCAAACTGGTACTGCTCAGGGTCCATTAAGCGACCAATAGTAGTAGTAGGTGAACGTTCATTTTCCAAGACGAACTAAGAAAAATAAGCTTCGCAGCACATTAGGAAAAGGATGTTTAATTCAGTCTCACTGAGTATCTATGGAAAATGATACATTGAAAACCATTGATTCAGGCTAATATTAAAACAGTGGTCTATCCTTCGTCCGTGTATTGCCTGGGCCGCAAGGAAGTAAAAAATTTAACACTTCGCCCTACAAGACATGTCTAGAGGCAGCCATAGTAGGGATCCACCCGTGTGTTGCTGGGGCCAGTAAGGAGGAAAAAAATATGCTTAGAATGTCTACCTGCCAGGCATGTCGTAAGTGGCGAATAAGGAGGGTGGTGGGGCTGGCTACCTCAACCCGTAGAAAAATTAAGCCAACAAATCTTCAACAAACATGGATGGTACAATAATACGAAATAACCTACATACATCCAAACCAGGAAGGCTCCAACAGAAGGCAAATGACGTATCGCCGGAAAGCCGAAAGGATCGGTGATGCCGACTAGCCTTCTTTACTGTCTGAAAACGGCCAGAATTGGTTGCTGGAACGTGAGAACGTTGCTTGAGCATGGGAAATAAGCCCAACTAGCACCAGAGATGAAGAACTACAGGATAGACGTTCTGGGAATCTCTGAAACAAGATGGAAAGGGATAGACAAAATTAAACTACATACAGGCAAAATGCTGTTGTCCTCAGGGCAAAAAGAAGAGAGCACACATCATTGTAAAGGAGTTGCCCTCATGTTGTCCAAAGAAGCAGAGAAAGCACTAATAGAATTCGAAACAATCGGGCCTAGAATAATAACAGCAACATTCAGAAGTAGCAAAAAGAAAATTAACCTAAAGGGCATCCAATGCTACGCACCAAACAATGATAGAGAACAAGCAGCTAAAGAGAGGTTTTATACCAAAGTACAAAATATTATGGACAGGAAGAAGAGAAAAGATATTACAATTCTGATGTAGGACTTAAATGCAAAGATAGGAGAAGATAATAGATTTTCGAGAGACCATGGAAATCATGGGTTGGGTATAATGAATAAGAATGGGAAATGTTCAAATTGTTGTGCCTCAAACCAGCTAATCATAGGCGGCAGCATATTTCAGCATAAGAGAGTACACAAGATCACATGGATATCACCAGACCACAAAATAGCTAACCAGATAGACCGCATATGTATTGATAAGAAATTTAGAACATCATTACAAGACGTTAAAGTGTTTGAGGAGCAGACGGGCATAGGATCACCTAATAACGGAAAAGTATGAAGGAATGAGAAATGCAGAAGTCATACATGAGGCCAATTGACTGAATCCTTTGAGATGAGAAGCAGGAGCAGGGCAGGATGTCTGTTATCACTATTCCTGTTCTCGATGGCCATAGATTGGATCATGAAATCAGCAACAACAGATAACAGATGGGGAATTCAATAAACACTTATGAAACATTAGGGGACCTGGATTTTGCAGACGATCTGGCATTGCTGTCCTACAATCACGCACAGATTAAAGATAACATGAATACCCTAAATAATAAGTTTCAGCAACTAGGTTTGAAAATACACAGGAAAAAGACCAAGGTCACGAGAATAAATGCAGAAAATGTAAACCAGATTATGTTGGAGGAAACAGATCTACAAGATGTAGAATCATACACATACCTTGGTAGCAACATAGACACAGGAGGAACAAACAAAGATGTCTAGATAAGAATACAAAAGCAAGGAAACTTATTGCATTGAGTTATCAGTTATATGGGGACTACCTTCATAGCACTCCGGACATGTCCATAGGTGCTCCGATCTCAGTAAATCCAGCAGCATCCAGCGGCCCAGCACGCCAGTTCGATGTTGATTAATCAATCTATTTGCATATTATTATGTCGTTCTTTTCGGCTGCACCAATATTGACACCCATCTCTCTCAATCTGATCAGCGATTGGGATTCACAGCCCTGAAACTCCTCTGTTCGGAAAGACCTCTCTCAATGCGAGAAGAATGTCATTTCGATCAATGGCAGCTCCTTCTGATATTGTAGCGAAGCCAGCCAATCTATCAGCTCGTTCATTACCCCAACTCCTGCTGCACAGGGACAAAATGAACGTGATTTCGCTGATCATTGCATTGAGTAAGATATGGAAGTCAAGGAGATCAAAACTAACACAGCTGAGAATCTTTAAATCAAATGTGAAGTCATGTGCTCTATGGCTCGGAACATGGAAGACAACAAAGAACCATAAAAACTGCAGACTTTCGTAAATGAAGTTTACGTAGAATAGAGGACTGAGATGGTGATAGATTACAAACGAAGAACTCAGAGAAAGAACTAAACAGATACCAGTGGAGAAAGAGCTCAGCTAGGAAGAGACGCTGGCGATGGATAGGACATACATTGAGAAGACCGCCCGGAAGCATTGCAAGACAGGCACTTTTTTGAACCCGCAGCGAGAGAGGGAGTAGGGAAAAGCCTAGACAGACATGGAGAAGAGAACTGAGGCTGATATTAAAGAGGATAGGTAAAACATGGAAAGAATTGGAAGGGATGGCAGAGAGAGAGGAAGAGCTGGAAGAGTTTTTGAAGACCTGTGCTCGTTGGGGTTGAAAGGGGAAGAAGTGGTATATTCTTGATTTATTTTGAGGAAATCAGTAAATAAAACAAGAAGAGACCATACAAGAAATGAGGAAATTAGAAGAACAATCGGAACAATACCTGCTATTAGATTCATTGAAAAACAGAAACTCAAATGGTTTGGCTACTTGTTGAGAATGAACCCGAATACACCAGTTGCAAGGTTAAGAGCGTACAACATGAAAATGGAATCATCAAGCTGAAGTCTAGCAATACCATCCTAGAACACAGCCAGCAAGGACGCTCGTATTGATAGGCTAGGCATGGGTGCCTAAGAAATGAGGGTAAGTGGTTCGAATCCTGTGTTTGTCTATTTGTTTTTTCGGAAACTCTTAATACCTGTACACTGTTTATTTGTTGATCACATTCTTTGCTTCATGTTGCTTCTCTGGGATTCTTGAAAAAAACAACTCATTGTTCTTAGCTCATATGTAACCACTTTTTGCAGGTTTTGACAACCTAAGATGTATTGCTGCTTTCTTTGATCATATTCAAGTTGATGTATGGAAGTGAGCAACAAAGAATATGATTAATGTAACTCACAAGTAGGGACATGAAGGAAGCAATTATAATGCAGATGGTAAAACAAATTATGGAAATATGATGAAAATTTTGCACACAGATTGCAAGGGACGCAATCACGTGATGATAATAAAGTGTATCACATGATTTGTTTCCAAAATAGCGAATTTAATAGATATGAAAGTGAAGTGAAGGCATCACTTATTAGAAACTTATGTATATATACGATTCTGACATCCAATATGGATCTACCGGGTACACAAAATCGGCTCCAACATGATCACATAAAGCATTCTAACACCGGAGCTCATCACGATGATGGTAGCAGTGAAGGTAGACCTTTAAGTGATTCAAAATTACCTCACACTCACACATCTGAAAACTTGTCCAAGTCGGCATCACGTAATTCTTCATTGTTTAGTCCCATGGAGACAAGAGCAAGACGTGAGACCAAAATAATCTAACATAGAACAAATACAAAATGTCGAGCAAAGGCAGAAAACTAGGACTCTTAAACACGGCTTGAATGAGTCGAAATATCCATCAAAGGTAGAAAAACCACATCAATCACAAGTGTCTTTCAGTAGCAGTGGTGACGCATATCAACATTATGAAGCACCAATGAGTGACCCAGATTATTTCAATTTATTTAACATGTATGATCGCCGTGACATATTAAATGGTTCATATCAATATCATAAACCTGCCATTGAGCATTCTTCTGATGATTTTGCTAAGAAAACTACTGCTGTCACACTGCTAAAACAAAGGAGAAAGATCTCTCAAAAATCCGAGCACAAAGTCAAAGCATAGACCGAGACTATGAGTCTACCAAATGGCCTGACTCACAATTGGAAGTATCACCACTATCATCACCTTCATCTCCATCAACTGTCATCGCAGTAGATGGTGATTCAAAATAATTCGCCTCGAAACATAACACTGTTGATCTTAAAAAATTATCTAAATCTTCCCAAAGACAGGAAACACAAAGTATTGACTTGAAATCAAAGGACTCGACAGTTTTAGGTCCTCATCCATCAGCTGACGACCACCTCTCTCACAAGGAATTAGAGATTTCTCATGAACATTTTACTAAATTCAATATTAGTAGAAATAAAGTTGATAACACTTCTGGTCAATGTACATCATCATTGCCAGTACGATTACACAGTCTTATACTACAATGAAGCAAACCTCTTATGAGAAAACCAAAGTCTGCAAATGACTTAGATGCATTAAGACTGTCATTTGAGCACCGATTTGAGCCTGAAAATGTGAAACAAAAGTGAAGTCAGTATGGAATAGCATTCATTCGTAAGAATCTTGAGTACTTAAATTTTTTGTTTATGTTTCATTAATATTTTAGTTTTATTGCTTTATAAATTCTTCATGTAACTGATGATTTGAGCATGACGACTGCAGAGGCCTGTGAGAGAGAAATTCAGAAGGACTATTAGGTGGAAAATTTATGTTCTGGACAAGCTATTTAAGGATGATGCCAGCATATTTCATTTCATCTTTCTTATAACAGGTTGTTAATAGTGGTTGACCATAGATTTCTCTGATTTTATCACTTCTCCTGAATTCATTGTATTTTATGTTATTATTTTTTTTAACATCCCTTTTCTCTCTCTCTTTCTCTCTCTCTCTTGCGATCACCGCCCAGACCGATGTACCAGATTTCTCCATAAATTCTATTCATGTGGAAATCTGATTCATACAGCCTTAGCATTGGTGTATTTACGTCACATCTTCAGACTATTTGGAGCTCTGGTCTTATCCTTCAGCAATGTGTCCAGTTCGCCAGCGTTACTCGGTTCGCTCTTCGTTCTGTAGCCATCTAGTGTTTTTTACAGTGTGGTGTAGCTAGCCCCACCCACAACCTCCTTATTCGCCTCTTACGACATGTGTGGCAGGTAACAGTGGTTCTATTCTTTTACACCCATTTGGGCCCGTAACCACTGGCGACATCCCTTTCAAATGCATTCAACTTACTTTCTATATCTTTATTTTACAACTCTCACTGGCATATGTCAGGATTTAAAACAACAATATAATTGAAAATTCGTAATTTAATTTTTAAAGTATATAACGTGGAGTTCCATATTTTATTTAGGCTTTTAAAAGCTGATGTTACTTTGACAATTCATAGCATAATTTGCTTTTGGTTTCTTCTCCATGTCTAAATTGCAACCCAAATAGGCGAACTGCTCTAGTATTTTATCATTTTTATTCCAGCGTATATCTGATTCGTTTCAAAGGTGCCTTAGTTATATATGTTTTGTCGAAACTTATCTGCAGTCCAATTTTTTATGATATGGTTATCTGCTTTTCATTGAATAGCTTCATTGTTTTTACTTAACAAGGCAATATGTTATGTACATAAAATAACCCTTGGCAGCTGGAAAGTTAAGCCGATTGCAAAATTCATAAAAATATTTTCTAAAATTCTGACAACAATTTTACTATCTTCAATATTATATCGGGCCCTACGCTGATACTATGGGATTGTGCACTGCCGTTGAGATCTTTCTGTGTAAGAAAGAAATCGAAGCACACGCTGTTACTCACCGCAGTGCAGATGGTCCTATCTATCAATCATATTTCTGTAGGTTACGTATTTTTTAGTTGTCACTTTTTTAATTTCTCAAAAAACACTAGTGTCTTCAAACAAATATTTTTTTGCACTAGGATGATAGCTCATGTTGTAAAACATTAAAGTAAAGATCCCGCTTTTATACCTTGCAGTATATTGGGGATTATGGTGTTAATTCCATAAATTTGTTGACCAACAGTAAAATATTCACCACATTTACTTCCCATACTGGTCTGCAAGTTCATGGTATTCTAATCTTACCAGGATCACAAAATCTTTATTTGGAAGGTGATAAGTGAAAATTAACAACCTACTGTTGAACCATGCATGCTCTTAAGTCAGCCCACCTCTAATTCTAATTCATGCAGTTTGAAAAGTGTGCCTGCGAGAACGATGACTAGCAGAGCTCTAGTATCATGGAGATGCCTACATCCTTGACTGGGTAAGGACTAGGAAAGCAAATCTTGACCCAAAAGTAAGATGGAGGCACTGGCCCACAAGACAAAATAGTCCAACAAGCATAATTACAGGCTGGAAATTACTGCAGCATCTATCCACTTCAATTGTCAGTCAAAAGGTGTCTTCATGCAAAAATCCATCAGAGACGCCAAACCGGGCACCCTAACTAAGCCTGAATTCATAGCAGCCATCAAAGAAGTCTAAAGATTAACCAAATACATTTTTCACAGTTGTTCTGGTATTAAATTGAGACTTAGCTAACCTAAGAGCCATTTTTAAGTGAAAAAATATATAATTTCACTAAGAGATCGAACCAAGACTACCCATCTAGAAAGTCAGTGTACTAACAACTCTTCACTACTGCTTACAATTAATGACACAGATGATGGAAATCTGCAGTTACTTCACAACAATTTACTGTGATGACACAGATGATGGGGAAATGCTGCAGCTACTTCATGTTTGTTGAATGATAATACAACTGTTGATGACAGTTATATGCAACTGAAGAAGTTTGGAATCAGTTGTTGCCAAAGCAGGACTTGGCTCCTCTGGTACCAGATAATGATGATGATGTCCTCTTAATTTCAAGAGATATTGAATGTTGTGCACAGGGTTGGGGAAAGGTTTTGTTACAAGTTTCTTTTTCACCTGACTTTTATATAGGTGAGCCAAGTCTGGATTTTTTCACCACTGTTCAAGACCATCTTCCAGTGGGACTTGTCCCTGGCAAGCTTGAGATAGTGTCTATAAAACCACAGACTCCTAGTAACCATCAGCATGCATATTCTTTTACATCTGCTGGAGTGATTGGTTACTGAACTGATGTCATTGCACTATGTACAGACCCATAGGTGCTCAGTCTCCCCCAACAGATATCAAAGGATATTATACTGATGGTTCCCATGGCTCGCTGGTTAAAAAACACCCTCCTCACACTCTACCCCTCAGGCATCCAGTTCTACTTACTGTGGTGACTCCAAACTGCTTAAATCTCTTTATCGATTCAACATATATTTTAGTTTCTTCATCCAACAGTCATGAAGAGACAGAAGAACATCCCCTTTTTTCTTCAACTTCCCAACAATCGATGCTGTTGATGCAAGCCTGTCCGCTCTCTCATTGCCACAAACATTAACATGACCATGACAGTAGATCCACAGGCTGGAAAGACTTAGCGCCTATATGTTTGATCAACCCAGAGTGCTATAAGATCAGTCCAGTGACCAATATTGTAAATTGTAATAGATTTATTAGTGTAAAACTGTGATTTCTGAAATTGTCATTCTAGTTAACAATACTGCCCACTTTTTTTCTTTCAGGTTGGACATTCAATTCTACATCCAACATTAATGACAGCCCTCTCTTCATGTTAGGCAAATGCTCCCTAAACGGAAAGATGGTATATTGTTTTATATAAGAAATTTTATTTGTAGATCTAAGATTATTTTACGTTTTTTTAGGCGTGAAAGGGTTTTATTAGATTTTGAATTTGAAATAGTATACAATGAGGTTAAATTAAAAGAGAATAGGAATGGCCAAGGATAATTTCAATAGTATGAAAAAGTTACTGACATCCAAACAAATCACAAACAGGCTAAAATGAGAATGATCAAATACTATATATATCCTATATTAATGTATGGCTTGGAAAAATGGACAATGAACAAGCAGTTAGAAGACAGAATATGCATTTGAGATGTGGATATATAGAAGAATAGGCAAGTTTCATGGACAGAAAAACAGACAAATAAACAAGTTTAGGAAACTAGGATGAAGAAACAATTATTAAGAGAAATAAAATTCAGACAAGTAAAGTATTTGGGCACATAAAAAGACATAACACCATGATAAAACATTTACTAGAGGGGGAAAATTGAGGGAGAAGAGCACGAGGAAGACCTAGGATAAGTGAGGGAACTTTAAGAAATGGACAGGTTACAATCTGGCAGTGTGCAACACCAAGGCGAAAGACAGAGGATGCTGGGGATTCATTGCAGCCAACCTTCATGTGGAGACGGGACCTGATGAGATGACAATGAGGTTGTAGCACTTTACTTATTTAGTTTCGGGGTTCCACCTGAAGTGTAGCCATCAACCCTAGTGAACACCACACAATTTGTTCTGCGGGTTTTCTAAGCCTGGTTCAAATCTAATCTTCAGTACATCAAAGATTGTGATCCTTCATAGATTCTGGTCCTCCATAGACTGTGATCCTTCAATACTATGACCCTTTCATAGCCCATGATCTTTCATTGCAGTGACCCTCTGGGACACTGTCCTTCATAGACTGTGACCCTTTTATAGACTGTGATCCTTCATAGACTGTGGTTCTTCATAGACTGTGGTTCTTCATAGACTGTGGTTCTTCATAGACTGTGGTTTTTCATAGACTGTGGTTCTTCATAGACTGTGATCCTTCTAGCCCGTGATCCTTCATAGCCCGTGGTCCTTCATAGCCCGGGGTTTCTTCAGACTGTGGCTTCATGACTGTGGTTCTTCATAGACTGTGTCCTTCATAGACTGTGGTTTCTCTCAGACGTGATCCTTAGACTGTGTTCTTCATAGACTGTGATCCTTCATAGACTGGGTTCTTCAGACTGTGGTTCTTAAAGCCCGGTTCTTCATCAGACTGTGATCCCTTCTAGACTGTGGTTCTTCAAGCCCGTGATCCTTAAAGGGCCCGTGGTTCTTCAAGACTGTGATCCTTCATAGACTGTGATCCTTCATGTGGTTCTTCTAGACTGATCCTTCATAAACTGTGGTTCTTCATAGACATTGATTCTTCATAGACTCTGGTCCTTCATAGACTGTGGTTCTTCATAGACACTGGTCCTTCAAGAATCTGGTCCTTCAAGACATTGATTCTTCATAGACTGTGATTTCATGACTTGGTTCTTCTAGATTTGGATCCTTCATAGACTGTGGTTCTTCATAGACATTGATTCTTCATGATCTGGTCCTATAGACTGTGGTCCTCAAGACTCTGGTCCTTCATAGACTCTGGTCCTTCATGACTCGGCCCTTTAAAGACTCGGGTCCTTCATAGAATTGATTCTTCAAAACCTGATCCTTCATAGACTCTGATCCTTCATAGAATCTGGCCCTTTCATAGACTCTGGTCCTTCACAGACTCTTGTTCTCACAGACTTGCTTCATAGACTGTGATTCTTCATGGACTGTGATCCTCATAGACTCTGGCCTCATAGATCGGACCTTCATAGATCTGGTTTTTCATGATCTGGCCTTATAGACTGGTTCTTCAAGACTGGTCCTTCAAGACTCTGGTCTTCATAGACTCTGGCTTCATAGACATTGATTCTTCAAGATTGCTTTTCTATTTTCCCTTTCCCCTCATAGATTCTGTGGGATAATGTCTGATAATGGGCTCTTTATTATACTATATAAAAGTTTAATGTGTCTAGAACGCCAATGAAGTCAAAAAAAGGAGAATAATGGATGTACTTAATAAGGGGCAACTGAAGAGCGGGTAATTGATTAAAATTTCTTTGCAGGAAGAGTGTTTGTTATGAGATTTCTTATATTGTATGTGTCTCTTTACTTTAGATCCAAGTACAGAACCAGAGAATCTGTTCCTTCGAGATTTGTCACGTATCTGGTTGACATATCGAGCAACTTTTATCCCATACCTGGTCCCAAAACTAAACACAGACTGTGGTTAGGGATGTATGCTCAAGATTGGTCAAATGCTCGCTGTCCAGTGCCTGGTGACTCACTTTCTAGGCAGAGGTTTGTTAAAAGCATTATTCGTTTAGGTCTGTTTTCATTGTGGAACAAATTAGGTGTTAGCTCATAGTAGCAAGAGTATACCTCACATAGAACCAATACTGGCATAGGATGCGTCATGGACAATGAATACACAGATTGAAAATCTCTGAGGGCACAGAAATGGGGTTTTTACAGAAGAATGATGAGAACCCTAGGGACTGCTAAAATGACTAATGTTGAGGTGTTAAAAAGGATCAAGACACAGAGAAAGTTATCATCAATATAAGAAAGAGGGTCATTTTTTTGGGCATGTGATGAGGAGGGGAAGTTTAGAACACCTTGTGACAACCGAAAATTGGGGGTAGACAGAGAGAGAAATTTTTTGGGATAGCCTGTTTTATGGCATGGTAGAACGTCAACATCTGAGTTGATAGCAAAACACCAACGACAGAGATTTGTGGAGATCCATGATCGCCAACGCCTGCCGGCACAGTACCGATGATGAGGGAATGATACCCACAATGTTAAAAAGAAATTATGATATGAATTGGCAAAGCAACATCAGTTTTTAAAAGTCTAAATAAAATATGGAACTGCAAGTTATATAGTATTAAAACTAAATCACAAATTTTCAATTAAAATATTGTATCAACCCTAACATATGCTAGCAGAGTTGGAAAATGACTAAAGATATAGAAGCAAGGTGAATGCAGAAAATAGATGTTTGAAAGTTCCGTTTACAAATGGCGCTAGTTAACGAGGGGCGGTTGCCGCAAAATTTTGATCACTTCATCTTGCTTCCGGGCCTGATTATTTTTCATTTTTTTGGGACGAGGATATTTGTGTTTCATGGATATGTTTTGTGGTGTAGTTGCTACTCGGAAGTCGATGGTGACCGATCAATTGCGACGTACGACACGCCGCCGCATGTGTTAATACGGCGGTCCGGTAGGTAGAGCCTTGCGAGAAAGGAAATTCGTTGGTGGGAGGATCCCAGAAATGAAACCTCAACCATCGGTCTGAAGATGCATGCCGCGCAAGGGGAATAAAACGCCGCTTTCACCGCACTAAAACCCGGAGCTATGCAACCAACACTACCCGGTACGTGTCATATTTACAGGTCGAAACCAGGCAGGCTCAACACCGGAACCCTATTTTTCAAACACAACAGCAAACAAAACCTTTACACTCAGACCAGCCAGAGAAGACGGAGTAAACACACGGGTCAAGTTTTGGGAAAATGCAGTGGAACGGAAAGGGCGTAGAAACAAAATAGAGCTGCAAAATTTTCTGAAGGAGCACGCATTGATGTGGCTGCATCCAAGAAACGATCTTACCAGCACGCACAGATTCTCCATTAGAGGCTAAAATCTTCAGGCAAGACAGGAAGACCACCCAAGGGGGAGTCATGACGGCCAAAAACAGGTTCTCAGCTGGGAAACGACCGCCCAATCAACTGATACAGAAGCGATAACCATCTGCCTAAAAACCAACGAAAGAAATCAAAATTTGCAACATATATTCACCACCAAACAAATTTATCCACTTAAACAACATACAACCAAAACAGAAAATGGATAATATTTGGGAGATCAAAGCCATTCTCCAAGCTGGGGTACTCTGACCTAAATATAAAAAGGAGAGAAGTAGAAGACTTCATCATCAACAACAGTCTTGTTCTCAAACAAACCTGCCCCACACTCATACTACCCCCGACCTTGGAGAACAACCACAACCCAGACCTAGCAATAGCGACTGAAGATTTGAAAATTTCACAAGTCAGGGAAAAATCAACTAGGGCAGTGACCATAAACCCATAATAATCTCCATGAAGGACAGAGGAACACCCAAAGGGGAACACTCCCCCCAGCTGGAACTATAAGAAAGCAAATTGAAACTTCACCCTCACATCTAGAAGAAGCCATTAAGAACATGAAAATTAAAAATTGCCCTAAACATAAACCCCAAAAACATTCAACAACTGGGTTCTAGATGCAGCAAAAACAAGTATACCAAGAGGAAGAAGGAAGACTCCCGACCCTATTGGTCCCCTAAACGGGAAGAGCTTCACCTGAACTCAGATACAAGAGAAAACATGAAGCAGACCCCACAGATAGAAAATGTTACCCTACACAACAAGACAAAGGCTATATTTACAAAAAAAAGAAGAAAAGCATGAGAGACAGCTGCATAAAAAAAACCTCCTTAAATCTAGAGAAAGACACTAAAAACTATGGAATTTAAAAAAACCCTAAACGGTGACAGGACAGAACGGACCAAAACTGGCACACACAGCACAGGATTTGTCACCGGCAGAGCAGCAGCAGACCTATTAGCTAGAACCTATCAATTGGGAAAAAAGTCAGGTCCAAATTCAACGGGGCAAGAAAAGGGGAATTTAAAAAACCCGGGTCAAAGCAACTGTTGAATAGTCTTGACTCTACAATCCCAACAGACAGCATGACAGCTATGTTTACCCTGCAGGAGCTAGAAGACCAAATAAAAAGCTAAGGAGAAAAAGGCACCTGGAGCGGATGGAATTCCCAATAAATTTCCTTAAACACCTTGGTCCTCTTGGCAAAGGTTTCTCCTCAGCATTTTCAACCAGAGCTGGAAAACAGGTCAAGTTCCATCAACCTGGAAGGAGGCAAACATACCCTATTTTGAAACCAGGCAAGGACAAAATGACCCAAAGAGCTATAGACCCATCAGCCTTCTCACCCGGCGGGGAAAATTGATGGAGAGGCTAGTAACAGGAGACTGACATGGTACCTAGAAACAAACTCATTGCTCACCCCGCCCAGACTGGTTACAGACAAAACAGAAACAAGAGGACCAACTGGCTTACATCACCCAGGATATTGAAACGCTTCCAGGAAAGAAAAGAAAGCCATATTTTTTGACCTCTCCCTGGCATTTATACGGTATGGACATGGCCTAATGCTGAAAGTCCTACAAACAGGAGTCTCCACAACATGTTCTCCTGGATCAAAAACCCCCTCTCCCAACATACAGCCAGAGTAAAATAGACAACCACCTCAGAAGATGCAAAATGAAGGAAGGAGTTCCACAGGCAGTGTGAAAAAGCCCCAACGCTATTCCTAATATACATAAATGACATCACCAAATGCTCCCCCAGAAGGTCTCTAAAGCTCATTGCAGACGACTTAATCGGGACAGCTGCAGAACACACTCAAAAACATCATTTTTCTAAAAAAAACAGTGGAAAAAGTGGAGAACTGGAAAAAAAGCGGGGCCTCAAAATTAACTACACAAAAAACCACAGCAACTTTTTCCTCTCCCCACACAAGGAAAAGATCCATCAATTTAGAAAACAAACAATACCTCAAACAGATACCCACCTTCCTTGGAATCACCCTAGACAGCAGACTTACCTGGAAGCCAAACATAGACAAAATTCAAAGAAAAGCCATACAAAGACTTGTGTGATGAAGAAACTAGCTACGCCCTGGGCGAAAATTAAAATATTAAAGCAGGTCTACAGGGGAGCAGTCAGACCATCATGGAATATGGCTCCAGCTCTTGGACAACAGCAGCCAAAACAAACACACAAACTAGACAAGGTACAAAACAGGGGCCCTAAGAATAACTTGGGAGCAATGAAAAACAGTTCCTATCGAGAAATGGAAAACCCAGACATAGACCCTCAGAACCCCCAAAGAAAATTTAAAACACTCACCCAGTTTGAAAAACAAAAACGGCTAAAAGAACACTTTACACACAAAATTCCAAGAGAAAAAAAAAAACAGACTTTGGAAAAGCCCCAACCATCTGGCCGGGAAGAATTTCATATGCAATACAGACATCCTAGAAACTGACCCAGAAATGGGAAACCCCATAATCCCAGAGCCATGGACACTACAAAACACGGCCCAAATACCCCTAGAAGTCTCAGGAATAATCTCCAAAAAATAAAACAGAGAAGAGCAAAGAGCCATCTCACTCAATGCTACGAGACAATATCCCAAGCATGGACACATGTGTTCACAGATGGCTCAGCTACAGATGCTACCAAAAAGGGGAGGCAGCGGAACTCCATCACTCACCCTCAAGGAAACACAGAAACACACTCTCTGGCAGCAGGAGAAACATGCCCCAACTTTAGAGCAGAGGCAACAGCCCCTTGCACCCATACAGACTCAACGACCAGCAAGTGTCAGAAAAAATATTGCAGTTTTTAGCGATTCAAGATCCGTTTCTCCAGGCTATCTCAAGTCCGACAAGACAAGCCATCGGGACATAAGGCAAAATATCAGCTTGTTGTAAAAACCGAACTGTCTTAAGTGGATACAGCTCACTGTGGCATACCAGGAAACGAAAAGGCTGACAAACTCGCAAAGGCTGGAGCCTAAAAAACACCACCCAACACAAAGTTTTACAGAAGCAAAGACTCTCCTGAAACAATCCAGGAAAATGATCGGGAGAAAACAAATAGAGGATACAGGCCAGAACACAGCATAAATACACTCAAACAGAAAAGCACAGACCACAATCTTCAGACTTAGAACGGACACTGCAGTCTCAGAGCACACCTCCACAGAATGGGTCTCAGGACTCGGCCTGCACCTGTGGAGCACCAAAGCAGTCCCCAGAGCACATCCTGCAAGACTGCTCCTAGTCTGGTAGTGGGGATTGGGGATCTCCAACAGAAACAACACTACAAGACAAACCATGGGGAACCGGTGAAGACCCCAGCGCACCCCCTGTTTATGAACATACCGGAGTAGTCGAAGCAAAAGTTGAACGCAGAAGAAGAAGAAGAAGAAGAGATGTTTGCAAAAAATAATGAATATAAAATGGAACGAATTCAGAAGTGAAGAAATCAGAGAAATATCTGGTCAACCACTAGTGACAACTGTTATAGAAGAAAAAGATGGAGATATGTTTACACACCTGGGGGGGACAATCAATGAATATCAAAGCAGGCATTAAAATGGATGCTAAGGTTCAAGAAAGAGAGGCGACCTAAGGAGACCCTGAAACAACTTGCTGGAGAGAGTCAAGAAATATCGGTCCCAGTTCCATGGAAGAGATTGAGCGAGTTGCCCAGGATAGAGCGGTATGGAGAAATTGTTGCAGGCCCTATGTAGGAAACGTCAAAAGGAATTAATATACTACATAAATCACGAGAGACCTGTGCTCAGTCAAGGGTAAGACCAATTTTTTTTGTGTCGGGCATATAAGAAAAATCCTAACCCGAACTGTTTTGTTTTAACCGCACTAGCCATGCGGGCCCTTAAATTTTCCCCAGACCCCATCCCCCCGTTCTACACCATCCTAAAAAGCATTACTACAAGCAGTAACGACAGTATACCTCACGTGATTCTGCACTTTTTCATGTTTATCTTATATAATTTACTAATAATCTATTTGTCTTATGAAATGTCTGCCATTTTCTCTACTAGACTGGCGGTTGTATAATAAACAAACAGACATAGACTTAGCATTCTACAGAGAGATCATAGATGGTTTTGATCCTTTGGATACCCCATCGGACAAAACTCCTTCTTTACACCATCTGGTCAACTTTGGTCGGGCTCACAACAAAGACCCAGGAGAATGGTATGGGCCATCATCAGCTGCTTATATTTTAGGTACGTTAGAGATATCCTAAAAGGCTATCATTATATCTTTTTATCTTTCCTTTGATTGAATTATGACCATAATACAAGCATGGAAGAAGAAAATAAAATTTTTAATCAAAGTAAGGGAAAATTTCTTATAACTTATTGAAAATTGCCCCGTGTGGTGCCGAGGCCAGCAAGGGAAGCAAAGAATAGACCACTGTGACCTACAAGGATGTTGTAAGAGGCATGATGTAGGGCCTGAAGCCACTAGAAAATAAAAACATCGAGAAAAAAGTAACCTACTTGAGCGCATAAAAGCAAAAACGCATAACCTTCCATGCTCAGATCCTAACAAATCACATAGGTTAACAAGTGGTCAATTGAGCGTTTAAGAAGAAGAAGAACTTGACAAATAAGAGGAAAATATAGATATCCACACATGGGCATCCACAAAAAAAAAAATTATTTCTGAAATACAGGAAATAAAGAAGACAAGATTCAGACGATTTATCTGGCTCCATATAGAAATATTAACTTTTATATATAAACCATAGAGTTGGCAAAAGTCATTCATAATGTTTTTCAAAAGTCATTCAGGGGAGCACTAGAAAATAACTAAACAAACAATTAAACAAACCAGTACTTAAAAAAAAAGCAAAGTTACTCATCGCCACAGAAATCTATTTCACCAGCTACTTTCCATCATTCTGTTACTTGTTTAATTTACTATAAATTTTGAGATGCCTTTACGAAAGCAGTCATTCTGTTCCAATTTAAGTCAACTATGATCATGTTGCATAGATGGGTAAAGATATATTATTTCTTGTCCAGACAATTAACATTAATGAATGTTAAAAAACGAGGAAGACCAATAAAAGATGTTAGATGGCATAGAGCAAAATAACAATCACCCAACCACCAGAAAACCAAAATAAAAATAGAAAACACACATGGCAACAACCCCGTAAAGTGTGACGACAAAAGAAGATCAACAAATTTTTGTAATGCAATGTCACCAGAACTCTAAAAAAGCACTACACAACACAATCTTTCTCCCAACATTATTATATCAGTGCCAAACCTGGATGCTGATGCACACAATAGAAGAAAACCATTCACAAAGAGATAAAGTGTTCCAAAAAGCTGGGAAATATCAAAAAGACTGTTTAGAAATGAAGACATTAGGAAAATAGTGGGTACAAAATCATATAACTTATCAAAAAACAAAAATTAAATGGTTCAGTCACATAAGCAGATTACAACAGACAGTGCTTCAAAGAGCAATGCTACCCGATACAGTGGATACAAAGTAAAAAGGGCCTCAAACAAAAGGTGGACCTCCAAATAACAGAGGCAGTAAAAACACTATTTATGAAGCAGATACAAAGACAATTCTAGAAATTCTTTTATCCTGACGCTGTGTAACAAAATATGATTACAGAAAAGAACAAATTAATTATAATGAAAATTAACAAATTAGTTAATTGGATAAAAATGAAATGCTACAAATTATTTATACACTTTTCAGTTTATATAGAAGATGCAATTAATCTGTGCACAAAGAGACTGAAATCTGAAAGTGCAGTCAGCACATCTGACTCGGATGCTGAGGCCTCACTGATCAAATCAAAAAGGTACTTATAGCAATAATGTCACCGACATGGTATTGCACTTTACATATAAAATAGTTAGAATAAAGTAAAAAAACAAGCTGATATGATTGTGATTCATGTGTGTTGAAATTATTAGATAATAAACGTAGCAAGGGAAAAAATGTAAATCTAAATTGTTTATTTTTAAATATACAGTCTGTAAATAAAACAATGAAATGCATATCTAATTAAAAAATATTGTCTAGCCTTTGCAGATTATAGATATGAAGTGGCTGCTACTTCACATTAGGTCCAAGTATCAGGGATGGAAGGCCAATTTCTTTCCTTACTTGGGGGAAAGTCTGGTGTAGAAAGGAACAACAGCCCATTTATGTCAGATTTGTTAATAAACTACACATTTTTCTAATCTACCCACACTGCAGATTTAATATCAGACTCATTTGAAGAAAATTATTAAAAAAAAGAAAATAATTATAATGATTTGAGAGGATTACCCAGTGAGGATCCCAGTGGAATTTTGAGGATGATTACACTTTTAGGAATTAAATAAAGTTTGATCAATTTTTCCAGGCACTGGATTCATGGCCCCGGTCTTATCGATTTTCAATTGACAAGGTTTCTTTTACAGTCTCAACTTGTTCTCAGAACCACATTTTATCACTTATCTTCGATAGACTAGAAGATCAGTCTCACCTCTACATTGGGAATTGAAAAATGTCTGATCGTTTCCCTCAAGACATGAGGAGTGCTTTTTAAGCATTTGGATGAGCATTTTGCAGCGGAAGCGAGCAACTTACCACCACAGAGAGACTCCCCGCCCTTTTTCTTTCATAATATTTGTCACATTATCCATCTTGTGTAATTCCTCTACAGGTTCAGCATGAAAAATGGTGAGGGCATTGATCATTCTTATACCCATGACTGGGAGGAAGTGACAAATGAGATTACACCCATGTGCAGAGTCTCTATCTCATGATAAAATGAAGGGATCATTTAGGGGGACCCAAACATTCCTTTACTTCCTAGGCTGGCAAGGTATGTCATTAGACTAGCCTCCTTAGACCTCCTAAATGATAACATCTTTTGCCAGTGCTGTCAACATTTTTATATATTGATTGATTGGGCCATCAGCTTTGCACTTTTGGGGACTAACCATGTGTTCAATATCTTTCTTACACAGGAAGATCTTAGCTGCAGCACAAATCTCTAGCACATGTGAGGGTCCCATGTAATTTAAAAACGGGACAATATAGATTTGTCAAAATTTTTAAAAAATAATTTTTAATGAATTTTACAGGAAAAAAAGCTTTAGTCTGCTCTTCTCGATTTTGAACCTGCCAAAAGTTTTTATGTGCTCAACTTGAACACAGGACCTACTTTTATCGCCCATTTTCAATAGGACTGGAAACCCATCTCACCCACACTGAGATCAGTGATCTCTGGAAAAATATTCGATAGTTCCACAAAGGAGAGGGTTCTTTTTTTGCTACTATTTTTTGGGCAGAAACTTTGAGGGTTCTGATGAGATTGTATATTTATGTGCAATTATAAAGTGAATAAAATCCAGGTGTTAAAGGAATGACTTTTTCTAATTTGTTCTAGAAAACCTTTTCCAGATTATTCTCTTATTTTTTAGATAGTAAGTTGATCTACTTAGATCCACATCTTTGCAGAGAGGCTGTTGATACAAAACCCTTCCAAATTTTAAAATAGAGGTATGTACACAATGTTCTAAACCTTCTGTTTCCGTAGTCTTGTCACAGAATGTATATAAAACAGATTGAATAAGTATGACATTGAATATTTGAGACTTAATAAATGCTGTGTCTAGGACAAAACAGAGAAAGGTGAAGAATCTAGTGGAGCAATTTACTCTAAGGTCTACATGGACCATAGCAGAATGTCTGATGTTGATTGATTTATTGATTAATTGATTGATGAGACCATCATCATTGCATTTTGGTGAATAACCTTGTACTTTGATCTCTCTCTTACATGAAAGATCTCAGCGGCAGTGCACTAGCTCTGTAGCATTACGAAGGTCCCATATGTCATTTTAAAGATGCTGATGTTATTATAGTAGAATATGGTCAACTCTAACCAACAGTATGCATACCTTTTGACATCTGTTGAGGAGACTGAGCACCATGGCTTGCCTGAAGTTCTATGATGACTGTTCAGAACCAATAACCAACTCATAATATGAAATGAAAAGGACTGTGAAGCATTAGACATGAGAATTTGAAGGCATGTTCCATCCGTGTGTTGCGGGGGTCCAAGGGGGGCAAAGAATGATGATGATGCCTATCACGGGGATGATGACCACAAATTTTCATCTAAAGGAATGTGTTGTAGTTTGTCTGGTAAAGGATGACCGTAGTTGGCCGATACGGGCTTGAAAAAGTTCTTGACAGTAAGAGGCATTAGGTGTAAGCTCCACTAGTAAATAAAAAGGTCATAAAATCGGGGTGTGCTGCCTACTTGTCGCTCAATCATCACTGACAATCGTCAAGGTTCAGATTACATACAAATCACAAAGAGTGGTTTAACAGTATTTGATATGGAGCGTCAAGAAAAAGAAAAAAAAACTGTCACAGAAGCTGAAATCTCAAACTGCTATGAAGATCTGGATGCCATAGTGGGAGTATCAGAGTAAGTGGACATTTTTTTTTAAAATTATTTAACTTGGGCATGACTAGGACTTGACGATGATGTATGACATGATAACAGAAAATCACAGTACTAAGACTATACATATCTAAAGGATGTAGAGGTGAAGGATTTACTTATTGCACCGGTTTTTGATATGACTTCCCCCCTGTTGGCAGAAATGACACCACATCTGCTGAGAGTGTTACTCAAAGATGAACCCATAGCTCAGCAAAATCCCGGAATCTCATTAAAATATTCACTTGGAACTCGGGTCCGATTGGAACCCATAACCTTCAGAACGAATACAAGCATGTTAACCTCTTCTCCAAAGAGACCTCGATATTACTGCATATTCCCAGTAACAGCCAATGCAAAAATGGATCATTAAGGATATATGACGAACTGGATTGATCCATTAATGTGATATATAACTTGAACCGCGACAGCAATAGAGACAAAACATTCATTACTAGGGGTCAAACATTTGAATTTGAGGACAAACTTGTTTACTTCGATCTTTCTCAGACATTTCACTGTATGACACCAAGAAAGCCTTTTTCAGCAAATGGACCCGCTGTGCAGTTGATTCTACATACAGATGCAGATGAATTCAAAAGTTTACTTTAAGTGCAAGAGCATTCCTTTTTTTCACTTTTATGGTTTGACACAGTATAAAATTAGTGTTTAAATTTTTAAATATTATTATAAATACGCCTGTATGTTGTCGGGAAATCCAAGGGAGAAAGAATAGGGAAAACTGCAACCTAAAAGGCATGTCGGGAAAAGGCAACTGAGGTAGGGTCTACCCTAGTAAATAAAAAGTGTCCCAGAAATCGGGTGCGCTGGTCTTTTGTGGCTCATAACTGGACATCATACAATCTCTCTTAGGCTCAGATCACATACCAATCACAAAAAGTGGTAGATATGGAGCGTCAATAAGAAGAAGATTATAAAGAAAATCGCTTCATTTGATTATATAAGAAAAGAAAATCGTTCATTTGATTTATATAAGAAAAGAAAATCGTTTATTTGATTATTAAGAAAATAAAATCGTTCATTTGATTATATAAGTAAAGAAATCGTCATTTGATTATATAAGAAAAAAATGTTCATTTGATTATATAAGAAAATAAAATCGTCATTTGATTATATAAGAAAAAAAAAATCGCTCATTTGATTATATAAGTAAAGAAAATCGTTCATTTGATTATATAAGAAAATAAAATCGTTCATTTGATTATATAAGAAAAGAAAATCGTTCATTTGATTATATAAGAAAGAAAATCGCTCATTTGATTATATAAGAAAAGAAAATCTTCATTTGATTATATAAGTAAAGAAAAAACGTTTATTTGATTAATTAAGAAAAGAAAATCGTTCATTTGATTATATAAGAAAAGAAAATCGTTCATTTGATTAAATAAGTAAAGAAAATCGTTCATTTGATTATATAAGAAAATAAAATCGTTCATTTGATTATATAAGAAAAAAAAATCGTCATTTGATTATATAAGTAAAGAAAATCGTCATTTATATATATAAGTAAAGAAAATCGTTTATTTGATTATATAAGTAAAGAAAATCGTCATTTGATTATATAAGAAAAAAAAAATCGTTTTTTTGATTTATAAAAAATCAAATGTCATTTTTTACTATATTAGAACAAAAAATTTAAATTTATCAGGTCAAATGTCAACAAATTAACCCATTAGAACCCTCTACCTGTAGAACCACCATATTTTAAAACAAAGAAAAGTCTTACTTGTTTTTCTGTAACGCTTATAGTCCATCTCAGGAGTTGAACATCTGCAGTTTGTGTTCTTGACGGTTTTTTGGTTTTGGTGACATTTTTGCTTGAAGCCATGATCAAAAAAGTAATCGCGATTTTACCAAATAACGGCAACCAGACAAGTCATTGTTTCAGTCATAATTCCTTTCTCTGACACTGAACACATGAAAATAGCTTACATCAAATTAATCCATAAATCGAGGCATTCGACTCAAGTTGTGAAGTATGGATAGAGCCTTTGTCATTAATAAATTTACACTCTCGTTTTTGTGTGATGTTGGCGGTCTCCAGGCATGGACTGAGTGCAGAGGTATGAATTAAGTTTGGACATACCAGACAGTGTCATCTTTGTGATGAAGAGAAAGATGTGTCCGCTTCTCCTTAAACACAGTAGCTCAAGTAGACTTTAGAATAACTGTTGCAGCGGAGGACAAACACATGCAGAGTCACCAAATATACCATAACTTGTCATCATAAAATAACAGTCCATAAATCAAAGTCATATTTGCACATATGATAATAAGAATGCAAGAATTGGACTGGAGAAATGAAGCCAATGTGCATAATATCTCTTGAAAGGACAGCAGTACAGATAGGAGGAATAGATTAGAAGGAAATGACAAAATATTGACTTTTGTCTGCTGTTCTCTTTATATACAAAAAACATGTACAAGAGTCACGGTCATTGCATTTTCAAAGGTGCACATTTTCATCACTTTGGTAAATCAGATTTGCTCTTGGTGGAGCGGGGCAAAAGACATTTATAGGTAAGAAGTACTTACACTTGAGTGTCTGGTCCTGAGTTATCTAGATTTTCTTATATTCCTTTGTTAGACTTTAACCTGTAATATTGTCATATTAAAGTTAACACTGTAATATTGTTAGTTTGACATTGTATTTATTAACTAATGTTGGTAATAGTTATTGGATTGTATCATTCATGTTGCATAATTTGTGTTTTTGTAATTTGATAATTAAGACTTTAAATTAAACTTACGTAGAAAAATCCCTAATCTTTGTCAGAGCTTTCTTCAACAAAAGATAAGCATCTTAAGCAGACATTAAACTTTTGCAGCCTCACTTCACCCATTTTTTGTTGAAATATACAAAATTTTGGGGTAACAAAATTATATTTTCTAGTTTGTTATGTAGATATTGAAATAGATAAAAGTATGTAGATCGAAATCGATAAAAGTATGTAGTTCGATATCGAAATAGATAAAAGTATATAGTTTGATATTGAAATAGATAAAAATTATATAGTTTGATATTGAAATAGATAAAAGTATATAGTTTGATATTGAAATAGATAAAAGTATATAGTTTGATATTGAAATAGATAAAAGTATATAGTTTGATATTGAAATAGATAAAAGTATATAGTTTGATATTGAAATAGATAAAAAAAATACGTAGTTTGATATTGAAATAGATAAAAGTATGTAGTTGAGATATCGAAATAGATAAAAGTATGTAGTTAGATATCAAAATAAAGATAAAGAAATATCGTTTGATACATCGGCAAAATATCAACATTGCTCAAAAGATCCGAACTGGTCTTACAGTGGATACCAGCTCACTGTGGCATACCAGGAAGCGAAAAGGCTGACAAACTCGCAAAGGCTGGGGGAGCTAATACAACACCACCCAACACAAAGTTTGCAAATAAAGACTCTCCTGAAACAATCCAGGAAAATGATCTGGAAAACAAGCTGGAGGATACAGGCAGAGCACGACAGTATAAATATAAACAGAAAAGCACAGTGCACAATCTTTAAGACTTAGAACAGGACATTGCAGTCTCAAACACACACTCCATAGAATAAGTCTCAAAGACCTCAGCCCAGCCTACCACCTGGAAACACCAAAGCAATCCCCAAACACATCCTGCAGGAACTGCCCTAGTCTGAGTAGTGAGGTGGAGAATCTAGCCAACAACATGTGCAGACAAACTATGGGGAACCGGTGAAGACCTCAAAGCGCACCGCCCTGTTTATGACACATACGAATGTCGCATAGCAAAGTTGAATGCAGAAGAAAGAGAAAGAGAGAATGTAGTTGATATTGAAATGATCAAGCACATTACTGCTTGTTTATAGTGATCTGTGATATTTTCTTTCAATACAGCACATCTATTTAGAATGTCATTCCACTAAATTTTTTACAATCAATATTTTCTTTATGGCAGACCTTTTGTCTCAGATTGCTTAGCCATGACAATATACAGCCTTTTTCAGTCATCTTTATGTCATGTTTAATACTAGAATAAACTATATAATTTACAACATTTTGCGTATACACATGCAACCCAAACCGTACCTGGATTATTCTGTATACAGCTAACAAAGCATTTGTAAAGACACTCTTTAGTAACCATTTTCCAAGAATGACTCACTGAATTATATTGTAAACCTTCGTATTATAAACTAGAGCAATAGGTACCGTAAAAATAAAGATAAATAGTTCCGAATCCTGTGTTTGGTAAGTTATTTTTAGAAGCTCCTAATACTTGTACAGTGTCTATGTTTTTAACATATTCCTGCTTCTCTAAGAGTCACTTACAAAAAACTCCTTGTTCTTATAATTACCAATATATTATATGACAGGTGATATTTTTAATCATATAAAGTAACAATAACTAAAATCTAAATATAATAAAAATACTAATAGCAGCGTTTGATGAACTGCTTCAAGCAGAATGGTGGTCGGGTTCCCATTTCACGTTGGTGGGTATTTTCCCAAACATACTTGACTCTCAGTCGGCCAGCTCCAACACAGGTACCCAGAAAATGCTCTACCGAAAATAGAGAGGCCACAGGTTACATTGTTTGACCGTATCACCCATTGTGTACTTTGACGATCAATAGAAAATTGTAGGCTAACACTGTATTACCCAATATACAT
This sequence comes from Arion vulgaris, assembly GCA_020796225.1. NCBI lineage: Eukaryota > Metazoa > Mollusca > Gastropoda > Stylommatophora > Arionidae > Arion > Arion vulgaris. The sequence continues at coordinate 64,177 of JADZMA010000037.1, read as the reverse complement.
GAAGTTTTGAAAAAGGTTCCTTTGCACTTTATTTTAGTGAAACATAGTAATAATAACTAAATATAATATATTAAAAATGTGATTTTAGTGGACCACCAGTATTCGATTACTTCCTCATCACTTCCATATACAGTAAACAATGCTCTTATGTTGGCAGACTTTTGTGTATGATTACTGATATTTAAAAAGTTAATGCTCACTGTACATGCAAATGCAGGAATAATGACATGCGATGATCTTCTTTGTGTCACAGCAGAGTTTGTGCGACATGTCACAATTTGTAGGTATTTATAGGTGTCATTGACCTTGACCTTTTCATAACTTTAATTTTTGAACCATGTTACTTTCATTTTCTTCAATTTCTATTTTTTCTAGACTGCAGTAATGATACCTTACTGTTATCAGGAGCTTCCACTTGGTAGTTTTAGAATATAGTCTTAATCAGCTCTGATTTGCTGAATTTGATATCTGTTATATTATTCACTGCGTCTTGTCCCATGCAACAATCTGAACTATCATCATGTCATTGCTTTTATCAGCTGCAATCAGGGTTGAATACACCTTTGCAGAGACTACTACATGAACAGCAAGAATACAACAGACTGTGTTATGAAACAAGCTGTGATATTTATGATATTTGTTATGATGATATACTTGACAGCGACCTGGAGAATGCCTTGAACCTTGTTCTAGTAGAAAGTTTGGTAATCTAACTTGACCAATGACCTGGAGAATGCAGCAGACTTTATTCTGGTAAGCCTAATAATCTAGCCGGCCCGGTGACCTGGAGAATGCAGCAGATTTTGTTCTGGTGAAGCTTGGTGATCTAGCAGTCAGCGATCTGGAGATTATAGCAGACTTTGTTACGGTGAGAAGCTTAATGAACTAACTGGACCAGTGACCTGGAGAGTGAGGAGAGAATTTGTTCACAGGGATGAACTTGGTGATCTAGCGGCCAGTGACCTGGAGATTATAGCACACTTTGTTATGGGGACAAGCTTGATGAACTAAATGGAACATTAACCTGGAGAATGCATAATTGTCCTTGGAATGAACTTGATGATTTAACTGGACAAGTGACTGGATTATAACCTGGTCTCTGGTGGATCGGATTAGAGTAATGCATAGAGCATTTGCTTATTTAATTGGATACAAGAGAGTTGTGAGTTTATTCACACACTTGCCATTCCACACATTAGGAAAGGAAGTGATGCTGCTATGACCTCTTTGTTTGTGATGAAATGGGAAGTGACAGGCATATACCCTTCTTCTTATTTTCTTTGTGTTCATTCTTTACCAATTTTAATAGCTCTTTGTAATCAATACAATCGTTGCCAAACATTATACGTTACATGTATTGATTTAGTAGGCCCCTAAATGCGCAGAACTTCTATGTTTAGGACATGTGCATCCATTCAGCCAAACCTCCTTGGTGCCTCTTGCTCGTGTGAAGTAACAGTAGTTCCTGTTTTTACACCCCAAATTTGGACCCGGTAACCACTCGGACGCCTTAATACCTAAGGTCTGCCAAGGCTATAGAACATTTTCATTTGTTTTAGTAAACTGACTAAGATAATCTTTGGCCTCCCCCAACTTTCTATCTCAGGGATGTTCTTACATGCGTGAGGTTAAACTATCAAGTTTCTCTGTGTTTCCTCTATCTTTTATTCCAAGTTCTAGAACAGAGTAAATCCATGCCATGAGGTTAAACTATCAAGCATCTTTCTACACAGTTTTCTTATCTTTTTAATTTTAATTTAGGTTCTAGAGCAGAGTATGTATATTTTAAAATATTCCATGACCTGAGAATAATCAGTCAGAATATATTCTCTAGTGATATTGTTTTTCAAGTTTACAATAGAAGGTTTCATGTATTTCAATTTTTGTATTATTCAAGAAGTAGTTAGAAAATTTAAATAAACTGTCCCAATACATTATTGATAATATATATTGTCATATTCACCTTCATCTTTGTCCCAGGTCATTCTGGTGGGAAGAGGGCAATGAAACAGTCACACTGGCAGTAAAGCTGCAGCTGAGAATAGGCCTTCTGTGAGACAAAAGAAACCTCATCAATGCTCTAAGTGAAAAAAATGTGCTCTGAAGATTTTTGTTGGAAGAGATGGCAGATATTCTCTGTATAAATGGCAAAACATATCAATTGATTATGACTTAGAGATGAGAAATCTTGTGAGGAACTACAGTAGATATGTCCTTGAGCACAGAATGGGGCTGCTAGTCACAAACCCAGCGTTTCCCAAACTGTGGTTGCGGTTCCCTGAAGTCCATAAAGGTACTCTGAGAGGTCCTCAGCGCTTCAGAAATATTACAATCTTGTCACTCCAAACAGAAAAATGAAATTTACATCATATAAAAACAATGTCAAGTGAATTTCACGAAATCGAGACACTGACGGGCCTGATTCAGCATATACGGCATGACAAAATGAAGATCATTTGAAGTTTTCCGCTGTCTGAAATTTGAAGCCCAGCTTGACTGTTGGTTGGTGGTGTGACGGGGCTAGAGATTTTCATATATATAAACTTTTGGGGACTGTGACAGCAAAATGTATTTAAAAGGAGATTCGGCCAAGAATTTAACTTTGGTTTGGGAACCGCTGGTCTAAACACTTAGAATATGCTTAGAAGGAGATCAGAACAGTTATGGACATGTAATGTAAGGATGAGGTGTCACAAACTGAACAATATGTTGGCCAGGCAAGATATTATTAATATTGTCCTTTGATTCCATTTTTAAGTTTATGATATGTCAAATTGTATTTTGATATCATTTCATATTGTTGTGGTAGTAATATATATAGTTTGTAATGTTGATACATCATATTTATATTGTCAATATCTTGTTCAAGTTTCTTTAATGTCTTTTGTAAATTTGTGATTAAATCTGTTTCAACTGTTTGGGGGTCTCTGTGGCTACAAATGGTTAAACCCCTGCCTTGCCAATCAAATTTTGTAGGTTCAAATCCAGACCACACCATTTTATTCCACGAAGTGCATTTTTTCCCAGAACCTCTAGAATTTTTGCCAGAGCTCGAAGCTTGTGCTTTTGTGCAATACTCTCGACTTGAGTGGTGTGTATTTCTGCGGAGAGAGACCAGAAGCCATATGCGTAAAACCGGTGCAATGAAGTCAATCCTTCGGCTTTAAAACTTCCTTGCTTCATCTTCCAGGAGCAATGCCCTCAATTGAGTATTTCTTGCCAAATCACTCTGTCATTTAGTGAGACTAAATAATGTATTACAGTTCCCAGCATATAATGTTGTTTATGAGTCAACGTTCCTCAATTTTCAAGGTGTTGTAGGAGGTCTATATCTTCTATCCTTGATGCTCCTAATAGTATTCTCTAGCACTTTATTTCAAAGCATTTGATTAATTCATAATATTTCACCCATGTGTTTCTGTGGCCATCAAGGAAATCAAAGAATAGTAACACTGTGACCTACAAGGCATGTCCTTGAGGCGGCTGAGAGTAGGGGCCTGGGAAGCTACCCAAGTAAATAAAAGCATCGCAGAAATCGGATGTACTGGCCTACTTGTAGGTGCATAACTGGCGCAATGTGCAATAGCTCTTAGGCTCAGAACAGACACAAATCACAAAGAGTGGTTTTAATTAGTTCGAGAGAAAAATAAGAAAAGTTTGTAATGTTAAATTTAATCAATATTCGCCACAAGAAGTTTAGTATATATTGCCACAAAATAAGCATGCATTTCCTCAGAAGTTTTCTTTTTTTTTCTTTCTTGTATTATATCCAGTGGCGACTCGTGACCATTTTTGCTGATGAGGCCAGACACATATTTTTAGGACACTCATGGATTTAGGTTGTTATTTTTATTTATAAAATAATAAATACCACGTTACACATTATTGTTGGTAGGGCCAGACCCCACTGGCCTTAATGACGAGCCGCCTCTAGTTATATAGTTTCTTCATACTAGCGACGTTCTGAAATGCATAACTAATAGGAGCATTGCATAAAATAATATGTCAAACCAATGATACAAAGGAGAGATTGACAAAAAGAAATTGTGTACATGCTGCAGATAAAAAAAAAAAGATTCTTCACAGTATACATACAATCCCCAGTGTGGTTTCCTTGGTAGCAGAAGAAAAATCATTGTCTCCTCTCACATGTAATAAAGTTATGATTAAGAATGTAGGACGCTGACCCCACAATGTACAAAAAGCAGAGACAGAATAAACCCAAACTACTCATCTGGGTGGACATTTTTTTGTCTTTTCCCTACGTATCCACAATAATTCTTTGAAAACAATTGTAGCATATCAGAAAATAAAGAACAGGCTAAGAAGAAACAAAGCTACTTCACATCAAATACCCAGTGCCACTACCAGGAATCAAGACACATATCAAACAATAGCCTACAAACCATTGTAAAACATCTTCATCCATCAACAATTCACAAAAATAACACACAACAATCTTCCGTCTCAGAACTGGACGGTTGCTGACAGCGCATTGAATAGGCGAAAATGCTGGACTGCACCGGTGTTGTGTCGGTTGACACCAGACTCCGGAACTGCGTACTGCGGTCCTGCAGCACCATGCCTGTACTTTAACGAGAGAAGAGAACTTGCGAAGTGAGTTTTGTAAGAACCGGGCAAGCAATCAATGATTTAATAAATAGATAGTACACAGAAGTATTAGGAGCACCGAAACAAATTGCTCTTGCAGCATCCATTACCTAAGCCAACAATACAAAAGCCTCTTACAAACACTAACCAACGAAACAATGCACTCTTTTACCAAAAATTCTTTCTAAACACTTCGTTTAGCTAGACACAGAATAATACCTATACTAAATATACAAAAATAAACAATACCTCATGTTTTGACGTTTACAGAGAGAGCCACAGGGAACCGGCCGGCGTGTCTGCAGTCGGTTTGTTAGTTTCGTTGTCTCAATGTCCTAAATCTCTACATTCGCTTCCAAAAGTAATGCCAACATTGTGGAAGTTTATCGTCTCTACATTCACTTCCAAAAGTAATGCCAACGTTGTGGAAGTTTGTCGTCTCTACATTCACTTCCAGTAATGTCAACGTTTGTTGAGTTTGATCAGATATCTTGTTCATTTCCAAGTGTTGCCGGCGTTGTGGAATTTGTCGTATTGCATCAATCAGAATCCATTCTTCTCTGTCGGTAGCGCCTGGCCTGTCGGCATGTGTCTTATCATAATTTAGTGTGTGTCATCTACTATTCAGCGCTTTATTTTCATGGGCCTTCACAGCAAGCTCGATGAACAGCACTTTAAGGGTCAAGTAGTACTTTTGTTGTAACATGTAATCTTACTATGGAGACAATGAGTGACTAAAGGGAGCTATGTAATTTTGGTATACATGATTGCAGACATGCATGTATTCTAAAGTGACTCAGTAGACATACGGCATAGAAGCCATGAATTTGTTAGTAGACTCGCTTCTCATGCTAGTGATCGGGTTCAATTCTACAGTGGGCATGGAATTTTCTGAGCATAACAGATCTCAGGTCGACCCAGCCTCAATTGGGTACCAGGAAAAGCGCACAGGAAGTAAAGGCGTAGGCGTGATGCTGACCCATGTCACTCGTTGCGTGCCGACGGTAATGAAAAAAATACCCAGATCGCATCTTATTAAACTATATACCACGTGGTATAAAACGGTTACTTTACCGTTACACATGCGGCATGAATGGCCCGTCACAATTGATCCATAACATTTTATTTTCATACCGTTCATGCGGGCGTGAAGAGCAATGAACGTGCAGATTGGCTGGTTGACACTGTAATAATCGATGCAGGACGGACAATGCACAGATCGAACATTATCAATGCCGCCAGAGAAACGAAAGAATTGATGATTATCTTACGTAAGAATCCGTATTTCTAACCAGAGTGAAGAATACGACTGAAATTGCCAGACATGAACGCTTTTGCTAGTAGTAGCGCAAGACGTTTGATTAATCTAACTACTTTGAGGATCAACCACCATACACTCCGTGAAATGTTAGAAGATGAATCTGATGCCTACAGAACTATCAAAGTAAATGTAATGATGATCCTGATCGATGCTTCACAAGATCAGGAAGGGCAGGTTCGGTATGAGTGGATGTTGTCTATAGAAGTTTCTAACCTCCATAAAATGTACGTGGATATACTGTCCTGGGCATGCGGTGTTTACGGTAATGAGAGAGCGGACAGGCTTGCATCAAAAACATCGATTGTTGGGTAGTTGGAAATGGATAAGGGGGGATGTTCTTCACTATCTTCGCGACTGTCTGCTGGATGAGAACACTAAAATCGATGTTGAATCGATCAAGCGATTTAGGCAGTTTGGAGTTACCCGTTGTACAAGCCGAACTGGATGCCTGCGAGGCAGAGTGAGAGGTGTGTTTAATCCGGCGAGCCACGAGGAACCATCAGTATGCATACTCTTGATATCTGTTAAGGAAGACTGAGCACTGTCGGTCTGTCCAGTGCAATTACGTCAGTTTAATGGCTTAATAACCAGCTCGTGCTGCCGTTCAAGCAGGTCGAAATTTATTGCTGTCTAGCTACCCATCAACAATGGCAACCGATTATTTCATCAAATCTCTGATCCTGTAGTTCAAGCAGATTAGAGAGTTGTTGCTGTCTACAAGCTATACCCGTCACGATGGCAACCGATTATTTCATCAAGTCTCTGATCTTGTAGTTCAAGCACAGATTAGAGAGTTTGTGCTTTTAATCATATATTCCTTTGCGTCGGCATTGACGTGATTGTTTGTGAGTGCTTAGATTAACATTAAGGGATGCCAGCGGTGGCAGAGTTTGTCTATAGATGCTCTTTGCCAAAGTACCAAGTTTGCTCTCTCATGGAAGCCCTAAATATTTTCATCTCTAATCTCAATACGGCAAAATCAAATTCCTAATCCTATCGAAACGGACAGCGATAAACAGCAAGTCCCATTTTCAGGTAAGGCACGTAAAGAGACCGTAAGCGGCTCCGTCGAAGAGAACGCTGAAAGCCGCTGCCCGAGCAAAAAATTCATTGAAAGATTACACCGTAAAATTCATTCAAATTGCACATCGGAGACTTGCTCGCGCTGGTGCTACGGAGTTTCGTGAACTGCAGCTAAGATCTTCCACTGTGTAAGAAAGAGATCAAGAGCACACATGATTTGCTCACCGACGTGCAATGATGATGGTCTAACAATCAATCAATTGAGATTAAAGGAAGAGGACTTATTGGTATGGCAATAACGCATCTGCTGCATTAACGGATAGCGGACTCTCCGTAGGTCGATTAAGCTGATGGAGTCGATCGTGCATAGACTGTCTCGGCCGAGTAATCTTATTATCTATTTGATTTAAGTGTGATCTTCATCACTCCTTAAAAGAATGCTCTAACCTGTGATATCCTGTTATTTATTTCTCTTCTACATATAGAATAATTATTACAAGGGATCAAAATGCAGTTTTAATAAGGATCAAACAGGCGCGTCCGTTTGTAAAAAAACCGCCAGTATATACCAATAACTGTTGTGCTTATTTGTTAAGTGACGGTTCGGGATCATTTTTTGTTGGTGGGATGAGCAAAGATTTGGGGGAAAATCATAATTTTAGGGCCGATTACTCTTTAATTCCTCCGCTGCTCCAATATCTTAATCAGCTCATCCCACTTACCCCTAATAAACAACTACCACTATATTTAATAATATGCATATGTTTGTGCCTTATTGGGACGGAATGAGGCAGAACACGAAGACGTTCACTTTTCGAATCGGAAAAAAATGAATCATGGGTTAAATTTATGAATCCGACATTCCACAAATTAAAAACTGGTCCACTTACCTCCTGAGTCTTAGTTTTGAAATGAAAAGTGACCGCCATTTCTCGCCTTAATGATCTGTAAGGTTACTGGACCTTTTCATGTTTTATTGGCTTTTGCCACTAATTCAGTGAAGCTTCATGTGCAGTTTAAGTTCTCGTTGTTGGACCAAGTGTTTTGCAGAAGTTCTGTGAGCCACATGCTGTGTAGTATGTCTTTAATGTTGCATATCCATTTTGATACTTGGTGTCCCGGTGTTTTATCGGACTGGATCGGTTACATTTAAGAAGATACAAAGTGGTAATCCACTAACCCTTCTCCGTCCTCAACCAGCCCCTATCTTATGTTGCTGACATATATAGTCACAATTTTATAATATCATTATTTCTCATTATACTTAATCATTGCAATGAGCTGTCTCAGTCCATTGCCAAACCATTTGCGATCGTCTCGTACTCATTAGATAACTGATTTTGACTTTGGCAGCAGCGTGTTTGTATAAATATGAAATGTGTCTTTTAACTTGCATGTCTATGTTCGGATACTTCAGTATACTCACAAAATAGATGGGAACTGCAGTAAAAACTATTTGATTGGCAAAACACGTAATCACAAAATTGCTGTAGTTTTACAAATTGCAAAAACAATGACAAAATACGTAACGTTTCGACCAGCAAGGCCTTTATCAAAGCAAACGAAACAACAAGGTAACAAATTCCTCGCTCGGCTGCTCACTACCTTCTCATAAATCTAACTCCACTTTCACTCTGAGAATAACTGAAATAATGGCTCATGCCCTTCACTTCTACATAACTATTTAATGGAGACCGGAGAAACGGTTAAGTCAGTAGTATACATAGTATATGGCAGATACACGCAGCATGTACTTGTATAGTTGCAAGGCATGGGAAGAAAGTACTTTAAGAAGCATAGGAATGTAATGCGTTGAGCCCACGTGGTCGCGAGATTTGCGTACCGAAATCGGCCGGTTATCAGAACCCAAGTCGTTTGGGTCGTCGGGGAACTACGATCGGATGGCTGCTGACCTAGACATCGTGAGCTCCTCATGCGCCAAATATCAATAATAAATATAGGGTCTGAAGCATTGGCGTATGTCGCGCAAGTGTTGAGCGATCAAATTGCTAACTTTATTCTTCAGTAACAAGATGCTTCAGTAACGAGTGCCAGTCAGTATGTCACTGCAGCGTTGGCCATTCTTTGTAGTGATATGCTCCAATGTATTTGAAATCTGTGAGCTGTTTAGTTTTGTAACAGTTGACACTAATAAATTAGGCTCTGTGACCTGCTGTCTTCATACTTCTGTTTATTTAAAGTATTAATCTTCAGATTAGATTAGAAAGAACAGTCGAATAACACCAAATCTGTGCGATTCAATGAAAAATAGAAGACTCAAATGGTTTGGAGAGTACAGTGAGAATGAACTTGAATACACTAGTTTGCAAAAAAGCCTACAGCACAAATGGAATCACAGAGGAAGGGGCAGACCAAGAAAATCATGGATGATGGAGTTACAGACATCTTAGGGCTCTGTCATGGGTGGCTGGGCAACGGATTACCCATACGATCATCATATCGGAGCTCGATGGTGTAAGCAGCCGTTGCATCTGGAAGTATGCGGGTGGAATGGGTGAACAGCATTCCGGAGATCACATCTCAAAATGACGGCTGTACACGCCTGGACATGCTGAGTGCAGGGTAGCGACGTGCTGACTCTCTTGCAAACAGTGCCCCGACTCAAGTGGGCAGAAGCATGGACAGAGCCCGATATCATCAATGCGGTACGCTCTCGGTTGTGTGACATGGGCGGGTCTCCAGACACTGGAACGAGTTCGAGAATTAGGTGTTAAGTTTGGACATGCCAGACAGTGTCGTCTTCGTGGTAGAGAGAGAAGATATGGCCGTCAACTTCTCATGGGTACTGTGAGCAAATGGACTTTGGGATGGCTGCTGCAACGGAGGACAGGCACGAATGGAATGCCCAATGTGCCGCGGCGTCGATCGCATAACATAACAACATAACATAACAGACATCTTAAAACACCACAATAGCACATCGCAGCAAGCGACCGAGCGTGCACTATCTCGGAAATCTATCATCAGTTAAACCTGCTACGCCTAACGGCAAAAAAGCAGAGAGGGACAAAAGTAAAGAAAAGATTTTCATATTTTATCTTTCACGTAGAGGTTTGCAAGTTTTTGCTGTTTGATGTCCCACTGTGTTTATATCCACTCATATCATACTTTTTTCGTCTGCAAACGTGAGTATATTCTTAAGACACCTTATACGTTCAGTTATGTCTCTTCCGCTTTCATTTAACAACCCGCAAAATAAATCATTATTCCTGTCATCTTATTCCCATGTCACAACAATTATAGAAAAACACCAAGATATTCTCCTTTGTTTGACCCCATGTTCACCTAACCAATATCTACGCATCAAATCGCAATCGCATGAAAAAACATTTGAAAACGAGTAAGCCTGCCTGTGTCAGGGATTTTTCGTATCAGAGTTATTTCACATTCAATTTTATGATGCAGACTTGATCCCAAGACACAAAGTATGGCGTTAAAGAAAGTTAAAGGAACTCTTGAGCGAGTTTGGATAAATTGCAGGATCTTGTGAGAAGGCATTCGGAATCATAAGGAGAAATAGAGTTACCCAAGTATTGACAATTGCCTGTTATCGATAAGTGTAGTGTGCAGGTGCGCCCCCGACGTTATAATTGATCATATGAAACTATAATTCGTGAATCAGATTGTGAGAAAAATATCATAAATTGCTTAAAAAAATTGGAGGCCCAGATTTTGAAAATCTGATTAATGCAAATATGATAATTAACAATTTTCCTGAAATTTCTTCATATATATTATTTGCTCTGTAATGATATGACGGTAGGTGATTGAAACGAAACAGCATTACACTCAGTAATATAGGAAGTATCTGATGAGGCATCATCTAACATGTGGATATATTATTTTAAAGGTACAGATACACGTTCTGCAAAGCATAGCAGAATGCATGATGTATTAAACAAGGAATTATCAGTGTGGATTCATAGACAATGTGATGGGAAAAATTGAACATCTACCTTAAATACCAACAATAATTCCCTATATATATTACATACATTTCTTACAGAATTAACTATTTTGCAATGTGGTGAGATAACATAATTGTATAGCATGTGAAAATAGGATGGTTGGGGATGGTGGCAGGTTGGACGTGTGGGAGTTTGGCAGGTGTCTTGAGAATGCGTCAAACATTATTCAGTTTGTTCTGGAAGATATCATTCACAATGAATACTGTTAATTTCTTAAAGTAGTTAACTATGTGTTCTTGCAGTTTGTTATACACAAGTCTGCTTTCCATTTGCTCATAATTTCCTTCTGTGACATACTTAAAACATGTGCATCAATCGGTGAGCAGGAGGCTTTACCTTTATAATTTTGGAATAAGCTTTAATAGGCTGTCCCGGCTCGTCATATGAATTATAAATGAATAGAAATAGATTTCAAACACCAGTTACTTAGATCTGCTGCTGAACTACTGGAAGTGGCCGCAGGCCATGGACGCGCATGCCAGGGTTGGTGAGTGTTTTGGCAGAGAGTGGTGGAGAGGGAATCTTTTAGAGTCAGAAGTAATGATACACAGAACCCAGAATAGACTAGCACCCTACTTTGATAGTGGCTCTTATAACAGACTGCATCAATTGCAGTCTGACTAACCAGTAGGGATTGAAGTGGGAAGTTGAACCTGATTCTAATGTAACTGGCAGTGTGAAGATTAATAGTTGTCTGTAGCAAATTATAAAAATCTCTAAACTTTAGTTGAAGTAGATGCTTTGAAAACTTGAGAGGATGTAATAAAACGAAAGCACATGGAGGTAGATATTTTTTTAATGGATGTAGTATCAGTATGGGGTGGCAGATAATGAAGTTAACAACATGCTGCACTAGTGACTTACTTGATAATGGATTTCTGGGTTGGGGACAGCTTGTGCAAAAATTCTTGGTGTGCACTAATATGCGAATTGAACTGTCCATCACAATCCTCTACCAAAATCCAGTAATACTCTAGATATGTGGTAAGGCTTGCCTGAATTTTGGCTTACTAGTGATAGAAAGCAATCCTTCACAAAAATCAGTCAAAAGCCTCCAGACTATACCTATCTTCTACCTTCACGAATGAGATGAAACGTTGACAAAGAGTTTCGTTGTGTGACGGAAACAAATTTGAGAAACTGATCGCTTAGGTATTGTTTGTAGAGACCTCAGGGAGAGAGAATGGTAACATTAGGCCCCTTCAAGGCATGTTTGTAGCGACTGAGGTAGGGATCTGGGAAGTACCTAGTAAATAAAAGCCTCGTAAATCGGATATTCTGGTCTGCTTGTAGGCATAACTAGCACAATGTACAATCGTTCTTGGTTTAGATTACATACAAATCTGCAAGAGTGGTTAACAAGTGAGTCGAGTATGGACGTTAGAAGAGAATTGAAATGATGTCTGAGATTTGTCTGATGATACAGCAATACTTGAGCATTGACAATCACTAAGGATACAGAACCTGTATCAGCAGCCATGATGTCCTAACATACTCATGAACATAGACAACCACTAGTAACTAAAGCTCCCTCTCTTTCACTGTCATCACACTGTGAAACCTAAAACTGCGAATACATATAACCCACTGATATAAACAACCTCTAAAATCTCAAACTCATAAATGCGGGTCCAAAAGTGATAATGTATTCGTATTTGCATTTGTATCACATTGTCTCTAGCAACAGCTACGTATCTGCATCATTCGATTCACAAACCTGATTATGGGATGTTTTGTTCATACATGCACTAATGGGCAACATTTTGCCCGATAATTTGTTCTCATGATTAATGTAATACTTTTCTGCAGATTTCATCAATTATTTTGTTTATTTCTCTCGAGATTCCATCAACCATCTGTATACATTTAAATAATCTATTGGCTATTTCTCTATAGATTTCATCAACTATTTTTGATATACTTTTTGAGATTTCAGCAAATATTTGTGTACTTATCTTGTAGTTTCTTCCCAGCATTTGAGCACTTGTGCGGATGTCATTGACTTTATTTGCGTGAAATGTATCTGGCTATTTTCTCATGCAATTTCTCCTGCATATGGCAGAATACATATATTGATAAAATATCTGGAGCTTATAAATAAATAAATAAAATATAATCTCTCCCTCTACTGTCAAAGCAATGATTTCATTGCGTTACACTTATTATAATCGGCTGTGAGGAGGAAATGGCATGTCCATATATAACATATTGCAAACCTAGAGTTCTAACCATCTGACTAAATTAGAACATTCGTAGTATGAATGTAGTCAAGATTAATGTTATCCTTTTATTGAACATATGTACTGTAGTGTGATTGACACCAATTTTCTCAAAAAAAAACATGCCATATAACTTCCAAGCAGGACACACATATAATAAGTAGCAATCATTTCACATGAGTAGAACATATCAAATGCTATTAATCATAACCATTCACACAGTAGGGCTTCCAATAGCTAATGTCGCAGAGAATACAGAGTTTTCAGAACCTAGGAAGCTTAACAGAGCCAATTAATATCATAAATAAATAGACAGTGTACCTAGTATCAAGGGCTTCCAGAAGAAAAATGACCAATCCTGAGATTTGAACCACAAGCCACTTATTTCTTGGCACCCGTTTGCCTAGCCTACTAATACAAGCGTTTTTAAAGATTTTTTTCCAGGAGTCCCTAATAATTGTACACTTGTCTATTTATTGATCAATTTTCTACATGCGTTATCTATTAAGTAAATCATTTCCATGAATGTTGCAATAGAGATAGGATTTATCACCAAGAACCGCCAAATCGTACAAATGTCTGCTATATCCTGGAAACTAGTGAGCCATTTCATGTTTTTGCATTTGTCCAACATTTTAAAAATTTGGTCTTATTAATACTCATCAGAGAAAGAGGCAAAAATTATAATAGGGTCATAATTCTCACCTAAACATAAATTCTGAAATTAATATTTCATAACATTAGTTGTAATACTATAATATAAAATAATACTTTATTACTTACAACACATCCAGAGAAAATATTGGTTACTTAGTAGAAAGAAAAACGCAAATGAAATGACTAATCAGATATAGAAATTATCAATAGAAAATAGGCGAATCCTCTCTAATCTGAGATTAAAATAACAATGAGAAATAATGATTTTTTGATTTATACTGTCAGTTTTTACTTCTCTTCCCAGTTATTTCTTGTAATATTACAATCTAAACATGCTAGGAAAGGTTTCAGATTTGGAAAAAGAAGCGTAATGCTTTCGATCAAAAGCCAGGCGTTGTGCGGTGACTGCGTTGCGGGAAGAACAGAGGAAAAGAAAAAAGATATACATAGCTGGAAACATCTAGCTATTAGCAAAGTAACTAACCCATTGTAAAACCAATGAAGCTGAAAGAAAAGTACTAAAGTATCGAAACTGCTTGAACACGAAACAAAAACCGACCACAGATTGAATCCAAGTAAAATCAAAATAACTTTAGATAAACAGATAAAGGCGTAGAATAACAATGGTATTATTTTATTTAGAAGCGTGTCACAAGCAATAGTGCGATGGTAACCACAACTTCTGGCAAAGCCTATAAAGGCAGGGTACTAGAGGTAGAGCTGGCAGACCCAGGGGATGCAAAAATTGACAAAGTCGGACCCACTGGTAAAGTGTAGGTATCACTAGATCGATCGAACAGATGAGGAGGAGTAGAGAAGTGACTACAACTCTGTAAGCGAAAGCTACAAAGTAGGCTACTAGAAATAGAAAGTCAGACCACAGGTGAAGTGGAGAGTATCACTAGATCGTCGAACAGATTGAGAGAGTGGGCGTGAAAGACAGGAAGATGATGAAGCTCACAGTGTTAATACGGTAATCGTTTAGGACAGCTTAGAAAATATATTACATAGCTGGAACATCTAGACATTTAGCTAGTAACTAACTTATTAAGCAAAACCAATAAACTAAACTTAAGTACTAAGTAGAAAACTGAGCTTGAGAAATAAATTCTACAAGTTCTAGACTAATGTTAAAGACAAGGTAACTGTGGATGAGAGCAATTGAGGGAGGAGGGGACATGAGCGTGGGGTTGGGTTGGTGGTGTAGTTTATGGTAGTTGGGTGTTTGGCTGTAGTGAGAGTACCCTTAAGGCAGGGTGCTGGAGGTGGGCTGGACCGCCGGGAAGGCAGGTGACCAGAGTCTGGACATGTTGTCACTGGTCGACCTGAGTAGGAGGTAGAATTGTACGGCTGCTGTGGTAGAGCGCAGCGGGCGGGTTGCTGGGTGGGTGGCGGACCCACGACCAAAGATTAAACAAAAATAACCTAAAATATGCTCTCATCGCCTAAATAAAGTGAATATAACGTAGAAAATAACAATAAATGATATTTTATTTAAAAGTGGTTGCGGACCTATTGAATTGGGTGGTGATACAGCTGTAAGCGAAGCCTGTAAAGGCAGGGTACTGGGGTAGAGCTGGCAGACCGGGACCTGGGGAAGCAAAAATCTGCAAGTCTGGACCCACGGGTAATGTGGAAGTATCCTTTAGATCGATCGAACAGATGAGGGAGAAAGTGAGTGACCTGGCTACTGTAAGCGAAAGCCTGCAAAGTAGACTACTAGAGGTAGAGGCTGGCAGACCTGAAGCAAAAATCGGCCAAAGTCTAGGACCCATGGGTGAAGTGGAGGTATCACTAGATCGATCAGACGAATGAGGAGGAGGTGGGCGTGAGCGATAAGGAAGATGATTTAGTTGAATGGGGTGTAGGGTGAAAGGTAGGGGTAGTACCTCATGGAGAGAAATGACTGTGTACAATTCGTATCCATGGATAATCATGATGCCACTTGGTCCCTATCTTCTTACCTAGCTCATGTTTGGGCGCCTCGTGCCACATCCCGGGCAAGTTTCAGTCGAGCTGGCTAAGCAACATGAGTGGGCAGGAGAAATCTGCTTAACCCTCCCATCCCATCCCCCTCCCTGTCCACATCCCCATTACCTCATGTCCTCCTGGTTGCGATAAGAGGTGATAAGACACTGGCATTGCACTGAGTCGGATTAGATCCTGCTGGTCAAAAGGCACATGGCAGCAACATATGCAGGAGTTAGCGAAGGGACGCTAATCAAGACCACCCCCTACCTCCCAAGTGGTGACCTGGTAACAGACTTTGGTTCCGGTCTGGCTAAGGGGTGCAGGATCGGGGAGAACTACAGGTAGTGGTAGTAGTGCAAGCATGGAAAAAGCAATGCAGATCCGAAAATCCCTGAACAACGCACATCTCTGGCCGATGTCCATAAGAATTTGCCCAAAGTTAAAAAAAGTACGAAACGGCAGCATACGAACATCAAGATAAAATGCTAACTTCCCTGAAGTAAAGGACCGAATTAAAGGGATGAGAGGTGCATCCCAAAACAGAGACATAGGTGAAACTGAGCCCTGTGCACGAGTCAAGCTGCGCAGCGTCAGAACTGCCAGCAAATCAATCGGCGAATGTAGACATGACGGCCGTATCAGCTTCCGGCCGTTGGGGCTCACGGTGTTGTACGGTGATACGTTTCACGAGGCCAGGCTGCTCTCCTGCTTCGACATAAACATTGCTAAGTAACTACTGTCGCCATGTAAGCTAACAAGTACTAAACAAACTAGCAAACCAACTCGCTCGGTAAATCCGGACAAGTAAAGACAAGAGTAACTGTAGATGGGAAACAGATGAGAGGAAGGAGACATAGACATTGGGAATAACAATGGTGATGTTTTATTTAAATGATAATGATACAAACGCAATGGTGCGATGGTAAGCCACAACTACTATAGCAAGAAAGCCTATAAAAGCAGGAAGTACTAGAGTAGAGCTGGCAGACCGCGGAAGCAAATGTCGACCAAATCCGGACCACAGGTGAAGTGGATGTATCACTAGATCGATCGAACAGATGAGGAGGAGGGGCGTGGAGAAGATGATTGTAGTTAGATAGGGTGTAGGAGTGGTAGAGTAGTACCTCATGGAAATGACTATGTATCCATGGATAATCATGATCTCTTAGTCCCCATCTTCTATTACCTAGCTCATGTTTGGCGCCTCGTGCACATCCCGGGCAACAGTCTCAGTCGACTGGCTAAAGCCAACATGGCCCGGGCAGGAAAATCCTGCTTAACCCTCCCACATCCCGTTCCCCCTTCCCTGTCACATCCCATTATCCCTCCCAAGTCCCTAAATTACAACAAAGTATAAAACTCTAACATCTACTACTAAAAGTCAAAAGCGCCTGGCAGCAACATATACCAAGGTAGTGAAAAGAGGCATATCATTCTCAAGTGTTGACCTGGTAACAGACTTTGGTTCGGTCTGGCTAAGGGCAGGGATCAGGATGAGGTTTGGTTGTAGGCGGGAGAGACGTGCTGAGTTAAGTCAGGGCAGGCGTAAATATGCCGGCGTTATTAAAACAGGTTTGTAAGGTTTGAAATTGTAGAGCAGCGTGCGAACATCACTTGAGTAAGTGCTGGTAAGGGTCAGTGGGATGAAGGTGCACGTCGACAGAGACTGTAGGTGGCTTGGGCCACTGTGCGGTCAGAAGCTGCGCGTCAGGCAGTAATCAATTGGCAGATAGCAACATGACGGCCGTATCAGCTTCCGAGCGTTAAGGCTCACAGTGTTAATACAGTAACCACATTCTGAGCAAACTAAAAGCTTTTTATCTCCTACTTCGGCTATCCGCCAGCTATAATGCTAACTACATTAACCAACCAATAGCTAAGTAAGTACTAAAAAATAAACTAGCGGAATGGGAGCGAAACAGATCACGGACGGGGGTAGAGACGAGGTGAGTAGCCCAGATGGAGCAGATGGGGAGGACGTAAGCGTGGGCAAATGCAGGGTGCCACGTGCCAACACAAGATGCCTGTAAAGTGTCCCAGGACAAAAACACAGTAACTCTTCGCAGGAATAACTGCTGCCTTGTAGTTTTGATTGGGGACAATCCAAAAGTTACTTAGAGTAAACCGTACACAAAACTGTAGACAAACCAAGTAGTCCTCAAAGACGGGTTAGCTGGGCAGGGCGGCATCAGCCCGGGAGGGTAGGTCATCTACGGGTCGCTGCCTGAAGAAAATAGCAACCTGCTGCCTTGTGGGTTTTGGCTGAGGACAGCAAAAGGCTAACGGAGATCGAGGCAGTAGCGGCTGGTTGAAATCGGACACTTTGCCGAGAGGATAAGCACTTGAGCTCCAAATGGTACTGAACGTTGGCGTAGAATACCCATGCTGAGGCTGCATGGACCGTTTTTATCATGAATATTTTTAATTTAAAATCTCAATATGTTGCTACGCCTGAGGAGATCAATCGGGCAGGACAAGTGTCAGGCCACATGCCTCGGCAGCCTACCTTATGCCACCGACGTTTCCTGTCCCAGTTTGCTTAAACCAGCGACTGTAGGCCACGGAAAACACTACTGGTTCGATACGAGCGAATACTGGCCCAGAGACATTTAAACATTGTGCAATGGAATACCGAAAGGTCTCCATCTCACAAAAAGCAAGCACTACTTAATAAGACTTGCATAAGAAAAGGTCGATGTAGCTTGCATACAGGAGACGCATTTTAATGCCCAACACGAATTCTGGATCAGAGAGTTATCAAACCTTCAGGTGGGACGAGGGGCACAAGGTGGAGTCACTCACCCTGGTATGAGATGTCATTCCAGCAAAACAAACGGAAGTGACTACAGGAGGCACCCGCGCAGCAGGGTATTAGGCGTCACTCATTGCATGTGATGAAATACAGATTCTTTTTGCCTGCCTACTGCCTAAGCAATATCTACACTCTCCACCAAAACCCATAACTAATAATACCTCTACAATGGTCAGTAATTCAACAACCATTCAAGAAAAGAGTGGGAGCTACAGCAGAAACGAACAGTAGAGGTGTGAAGTGGAAGACTGGGAGATGAGAACAACCTGTTCCTTATCAATGCTCGACGATCCTCAGCAGCTCTACTCGAGAAGGTGGCATGCGACTAACACCCCTGGTCTGACCAGGCTCAAGCGACCTCTCCACAAAACAATATACCGCAGTCACAAGCAACTCCGGAGAATACTGACCGCCGACCCGTCAAGCCGTGGAGCCTCCACTTGTACCTGAGCGAAAATGTGGTTGCCCGCAGTGAACTACAAAAAAGCTAATTATTGGAAGCAATGCGTGATTACTGACGAATGTCAATGTTGAAAAGCTAGACATGCATGGCTCTCGCGCGTCACGATCCTTGTCAAAGAACTCTCAAACAATCCACAAGCGGCACAGTAAACCAGAAGGATGGTGTATAGAAAGACACAGGGAAATGGTACCTGGAATCTGAGAAACTACTAGTGCCAGAACAAGCAGAATTTAGAGAACACAACAGCACAGAAGATCAAATAACATATATATATCACAGATTGTTGAAGATGCATTCCAACAGAAAAAGAAAGTCTGCACCCTCTGGATAGACCTTCAAAAAGCCTTCATTAGAGTATGGAAAGATGTGTTAATAGTGAAACTACAAAGAAATGGAATAAATGGCAACATGATGAAATGTATCCAGTCATTTTATACAATCAAAAAGCTCAGCTGTAAATAAGAAATTCCTCCCTAAAACATGTAGAGTCACTCAGGGTAAGTATTATCTCCCACCACTTGTTTTAGGTGGTTTGATGGTGAATGTTAGGGACAGCAGGTTGGGACACCTTTGTGTGCTGGTGACCGCGTGTGGTGTGGGCATGACTGTAGCTGACAGATAGGTACCCAGGTAACGCGGACGGCATGGCGGCATGGGCCGGAGAGTGGTTGGTGCGGGTCGGTAACAAATCATCGGCAGCACTATTCGCACTGTCGATAAAAAGACAGGCAGGAGAAATGGGCTTAGGGAATGCCAAAAGTTCCCGTGAGCGAGGGAACACGTTGGCCCCAAACATCAGCCAAATAGAAATAACACTTTCAACCCAACTCGCCACACAAGAAAAGTGCGCCATCACAAGCTTAACGGATCAGGTTGGGGGTAATGAAGGGCGCTGAAATTTGCACGGACTGGCAAGGTCGTATTTGGAAATTGTGGATCGTCGTGTTGGTGTGGCAGCCCGTCAGAGTCTTCAAGCCCTGGATGAAGTACCAGAACCAAGGCCCTCCGGTTGATTACCAGGTGCTATGAAGACCACCCCAATTAATGAGATGGAAAAAATCACATGCACTCCATCTCTATCATATAGACGAGACACAAAGACCCTCATAGAGGCAGAAAATACAGGAAAATGTGCCAACACATCCCAGTAAAGCTAGGTTCAGAGATCTGGCGCGGAAAGTTGAAGGGTAGTTTTGTACCGGTCTAGAGACTAATTAGAACATATAAGAGACGTCTACAGACATCACCAAGGATATAACACCAACACTCTCTAACCCCATGGGAACAACAGCATAATTTGACCGTAGAACTACCATAGCTACCACATGCCATGGGAGAACTAAATACTCTCAAAGAAAACAGTAGCCTGTGAAATGATACAAGAACTATGTCAAGTGAAGCATGGATCCAAATATGCTCTGAGTGGATGGAAACCAGCTAGAGCAGTGAGAAATGGAGGGGCAGAGTTCATATAAGATACCCAGACCAAACAAATGAATCACCCGTACCACTGGATAATTCTGCTCAAACTACTTGGTAGAGGCACAGGCCCTAAACATTGCAGTTAAAAGAACACAACAAGTTAATGTCAACCAGATTGTATTCCTCACTGATGCACTGTCAGTATTGCAAGCCCTAGATAGTGAAAAGTGCCAGATAAAAGAAACACTAAGTGAGTTAAATACCATAAGAAGAGGTGGTGCTGCAGTGGATACCAGCACACTGTGGCATACCAGGAAACGAGAGAGCAGACAAATTAGCTAAGGAGCAACACAGGAACAAAGGAATCAAATAATTACTCTCCAGGAAAGAAAACGCTCATCAAAGCCATTAGAAAAGACCAGCAAATAGACAATTACCACTCTAGATAGAGCAAGGCAGGTGATATTGTTGACTCAGAACTGGACACAGCAGAATGAACAGACATGGACTAAAACTGTTCATCTGCATGTGCTTGTGAACGAACTACACAAACTGCTAAACATCCACAAGTATCACTCCCAATAGATCAACTCTGGCAGCTCCTTAACAAAAGACACTTTCATCTTCACTTCTTTAAAAGCTTTAATTACTCCACTCTAACTTTCTTTCCATATCAGAAACCGCTCATTATCTAGACATTGAACATCAGTGAAGCAGAAGACTTCTCTTCACAGAACTGTGTTTGTTATTCATTTCTTGTGGAAAGAATACTCTGCTACAAGGTGTTACAATTCATCTTTTTGCTTCTCAATCCAATGTTTATCGTTACTGTGCTCGTCATCCGCCATCCTTGTTGAAGCGTTGGCAGAAAACTGTATTTGAATATAAGTGTATTTAGAAATGCAGTAAAATTAGTAGCAAAGAAAAACAGGATGTTTCTTAATTGTTAATTAAATATAAACACATACTTAAAGTAGTTCCATGTCCCTAATGAAGCGTCACTCATCATCCTGCCTGTAAACTCTGCCTCTAGCAGTTAATAATCATATTCAAGCTATGATGTCCTGCTGCACGCGCCTTACGTCTTGAAGCCGTTCCACCGCCCGTACTCCGGAACCATGCTCATTACCGCTTTATCGAAAACACAGCGTTAACATGGCCATCTTTCGTCTTCCGAACATGATGTTATTGTGAGCCAATGCTCCTCGATATGCAGAGTCTTATAGGGATGCTCTTTAATTTTCTCTTCTCTATCCAAAATATTCAAAAATTTTCTATAACACCTTATTTACTTAATTTATTCTTTAATATTTGTATTATAATCTAATTATCTATATGTTGCCACAGGAAATATGCATGTTATCAAGTCTTGCTTTTTGTCGCATCTTATATATAATTCCAGTTCTATCAATGATTGAAGGTTGGGATAGGATGTGTGATATCGTGGAGCGTGTCTTGTGTTTTGTGTGTGTGTGCAAGTGTGTTGATTGGTTTGTCCACTCTGAAAGCTGCAACCACTTATAATAGTTTGATACACTCTATTCTTGAGTCTTGATTCAAGTTCCAATTCCACAGTGAGTGGAATTTTTTAAGCTTCTGTGGCTCTCAGGTTTGCGGCCTCAATTGAATTTTCCAGTAAATAAATGGGTGCAAGTAAAGGTGACCAGCATGATAATGACTTTACATCATCCATCATGTGCCGAGTTCCAATAACTAAAATACTGGCCTAACACCCAATATACATCATGGTGTGAAAAAGGATTTCTTTACTTTTAAGGGTTACCTTCTCTTCGCACCCGGAGGACGTTGCTGAGTGGCCGCGCATAGGCCCAGCGTGGAACCAATCAAGGTATCATCTCTGAGTGGCCCACACCTATATGCAAACAAAACATTCTGTCTTCCACCCTATCCTCGTCTTACCAGCTGCAATGGATGCAGTTCCAACTAATTTATCTTCTCTCTTTCATGTCCCTTCATTGCCATACCTAGGCATATAAAAACCATAAATAGGAACTTGCTGATTGCTGTTTACCATTCAGTGGCTGGCATCAATCATCCTGGCATGCTCATAGAGGTCTGTTACTGTCATTGCATGCGTTGCTTTTTGTCTGCAATATCTAAAAAACCCACCATGTTTAACCATGCAGCACTGCACTCTCTTCGGAATATCAGTCTAAAATAAATGATGGTGATAGAAGCAGTGCAATACACAGCACTTTGCAGTAGAATCTTATTTCCATTGCTCATATTTCTTCTGAAGGTTTGCTGTGAGTGTTCCAGCCACACAGATGTTCGTAATAGTATATATTTGGGGGTCTGTGGCGTGGAGGTAGAGTGCTTACTCTCGCTCTAAAATTCCTCGTTTGTTCCCTGCATGGGATAATTAGGATATTTTCTGGAGATCCTTGACCTCAATGTAGGTGAGAAAAAGAGAAACAGAAGACCAAAATGTGTAAAGATCGTCTTCTTCTTTGTGTTGATTCTTCGACCAATTTAATCACTCTTTGTGATATGTTTGATCTTTGCCAGAAACGTGTATACGTTGCATTGGTTTTGGTAGGCCCCTAAACACATATATTTCTACACGTTTTAGGACATGTGCATCCAATTTCAGACCAAACCTCATTAGTCGCCTCTTACGACATGCGTGGCAGGTAGTGATTCTATTCTGTACACCCCAAATTTGGGCCCGGTAATCACTCAGTAGAATTAGCTAGTATAACGAGTTAGAAGTGTGAATGAGTTAATGAATTGAAACTTCTTATAATATATAACAGACTTACTTCACAATGGCTCCAGACACTCTATCAAGAATACCACCTGTGGATAGCCAGATAAGCATTTACTTATCACATCAGCTATTATACAATAAGCCAGATACAATGACACTTTTCAACCAAATAAGTGCAATGCTGAATAGTAGAAATAAATAAAATAAATTCTAATTGCATGTGATGCCACAGTGGGGTCAAATGTTAGAGACATCACTTCTTCTTCTTCTCGCTCGTTGGATTTCTTCTGTAATTTTAATCACTCTTTGTGATATGTTTGATCTTTGCCAGAGAGCGTGTATCATTCACATTAGTTTAGTAAGCCCCTCCTGCCTCCTCTCGCTCCCATTATTCTCCATCAAGTCTCCTTTCTCAGCCGCCTCTCCAATATCGCATGTAAATAACAGTAGTTCTATTCTTTAAATTTGTGCCAGTAACCACTCAGGCGGAGACATCCACACCTGTCGTCTGCTTCAAGTAGTGGCAGGTGTGTTCTGATACATAGTGAATAGAGATAGCCCTAGAATCAGGAGTCAACAACCAAGTTGGACAAGATCCTCAGTACCTCAAGTGGTGGCCCTGATAGCAGGCTGCATTTTTAGTCTGGCTAACCAAGTAGAGATTGAAAGAAAAAGTAAATCGGTTCAGAATTACTTTGTTGAGATCAGGTGTATTAGGATAGAAGGCAAAGATATTAGAATCTTGATGTAAACTTAACTCACCACAAAAGAAGTCCATTAATGTAACCAAAGGCGAAAAGAAAAAAGACCAGTCTTTTGTTTTGTTAATTAAATTTCAACTCACTAAGCCAGCTGTACTCCATCTATAGCTAACTACTAGACCAAGTTATTCACTTTCAGTTCTTGGAGCAGAAGAGACATTGGCCTGGCATTAACAAAATTACACGTTTAGGACACATGCATCTGATTTCAATAATCATAAGTAGCCTTACGACATCGTAGCAGATAACAGTGGTTCTATTCTTTACACCCCAAATTTAGGCCCAATAACCGTCGGGCATATCAATGTTTATTAACAAAATATATATTATGGTATGTTATATATTATTTATAACGAAATATTTATTTGTTGGATTTTAGTTTCTTATGGTCATTCTTTTTGTTCATTGGTGTTGTGAAATTTTAGTATCTTATTTCACATTTACAATTAGTTGTTTGTGTGCTTTGAGGATCTTTTGATTAGAGTCCTGTTTGTGGGCAGATGACCGCATTCGATCATCGACAAAGAGACAGATTATACAATAGATGCCCAGTGATCTTTGAGTCCTTTGCTTCCATATTTGTTGATTGCAATTGAAATTTGAAGGTTGAAATGACCTTTGCACTTGACTGAACAGTTCAGACAGGGTCTGTAGACCTGTTTGTGCTATAAAATGAAGTGTAGATTGCTAATTTTCACTTATCTGTCAATTTTCTTCGACACCCCATCATCGACCACTTATTACCACTTTTTGTGATTTGTATGTGATCCGCCTAAAATTACTCCACATGCTTCTAATCCCCTTTATCTCGCTCCGGTATGGCGCTATTATTACTAGAAGTAAGCTGCAGTTATGCCCATCGGTGGCGCTCTTGGAGCCAGAGCGCTGGTGATTGTTGCTGTTTAACGCCATGAGCACGACGACACACGGCGATGTCTGTCGTATTGCCCTTTTCTTGACAATGTCACTAGCAATGATTGCAAGATACTGTACAGATAGTGTTGTCCAGAAGATGTCACCACTAACCTCATAATCTTCACATCCTTTAATCACCTAATCACTTACCTATCCTCCAAACCTAATCATTTATCTTACTTCCAAAATACATTAAAAGAGCACTATGCCCAAAACAAAATATGCCTCAACTCTTCTTTAAAGAAGAATTGCATAAGCTAAATAAAAATAGCTTTCTCACCTGGAGTGCAAATAATTGTCACAAAATGCAGAACAGAGATTGCAGTATTTACAGTACTGAAAAGAAAACAGAATGCAAGAATAACAGTAACAATGAGCTAATATTAACAAAACAATATGACTCCCAGTAACTGAATTAATAACAATAACTCAAAATAATTTAGTAAAAGTGAACTTATGTTAATATTATATGGCTCACAGTATTATTTTTCTCTAATCATATTTTGTTGCACAGTGTCAGGATAAGATGAGATTTCTAGAACAGGCTTTTGTGTACGCTTCATAAATAGTGTTTTTCACTGCCTCTGTTATTTCTAGAGGTCCACTTCTGCCACAGTCAATAAGAAAGTCACCAATAATACTAACACAGGACAATTAACAAAATATGAGCAGATTAGAACAAATTGTTCTTCTTCTTCTTTAGTTCGTTCTTTACAACCAATTTTAATCACTCTTTGTGATATGTTTGATCTTTGCCAAGAGCGTGTATCGTTGCACATTGGTTTAGTAGGCCCCTAAAATGCATAGCGTTTAGGACATGTGCATCGATTTCAGCAAACCTCCTTGGCTCGCCTCTTGCGGCAGCCATGGCAGAGTAACTGTGGTGCTATTCTTACACCCCAAATTTAGGCCCCGGTAACCACTCAGGCGGAACAAGTGGTATTCTCTGCCTCAGAACAGGACACAATCGATTTTACAATCTGGAGATGTGCTGGAAGCTCCAAGATTGGCAATTCGGCCAGCGTAATAAAGGCACACCCAAGACAAGCAGAACACATACTTCAAGATTGCCAAATATGATACAACAAATTCACTAACTCACTTTCTCCCTACCACTTCCCCCACATCCTATAAGCTCAAAAAACCATGAAAAAATTATAAAAGCTGTTACTAGATTTCTACTTGACAGAATATCCTATAGTTCAATTGGAAAGATAGCATCAAAAAAGATCCTGAGACCAGAATAAGGCAAGACCATACCAGAAGAATATAGCCCCAACCAAGATCGTGTTATGTTCTTTCTAGATGACCTCTGACCCCAGTTTTAACAAATTGACTGAACAAGAAAAGTCAGGTCAAATTTTCTTCAGCAATTTCTGGTCATGCACTTAGTTTACTATGAACCACAAGCTGTGCTGTCAGCTTCAGATCTGTCAGGTTTCCCCAAAGCTTAGTTTTTAGGTCCACTGGCTGTGGCATGTGTTGCTTCTCAGCTCACACAAGGAGAAGACAATCTTACAGAACATACTCAGTGTCTATTTCGTTTGTTGACACTGAAAGAACTGTTTGACTTATTCAGTCTATATATAGAAGTGTTTGTTGAGTCTACAGTGCCTCGTATGTAGGCAAAATATAATGACCTGGCAGTCAGTTGATTTCATTATTATCTATTGCATACACAAAGTCATGGATATATTATGTAAAAACTTAAGCAAGCCATTATATGAGATTTCTAATTGTCACATCATATATATACTATTACCCACGACAGATATTGTGATTCAGCACAGTGACGCAAAACCTATTGTCTCTAGACAAAAGACAATGATAGCTGACATATACCAAAAGTCTTCTTTTTCTATTTACTATAAAGAATGAATGCATACCCAGACACATATAACAATGCCCAATTGAAGTCTCCACATAAACAATCAACGTGCTTTGACCTTGAGGCTGAGAATCAAGTTTGTTGATTTCCATTTGATTTTTAATTGATGTTTATGAGATTATTTGTGTTTAAGTGCAAGTGCTCATATACAAAGAACTCATTTGCATCCCAAGTGGCAGTGAGACTGTTTTCTTTGCGCAATCAACTTTATTTCCACAATGACGGCTACTCCGATGTATGCAACTTGAGTTAGTGCGCTTGAGGTATTCTGGGTCCCCAGTTTGTTTTGAAACCTTGCAGGCATGAGGGTAGGTGAGATTGATTGTTCTGTCAGAGGCAGGCAATTGCAGTAGCGGGTCGTAGCCTTAGGTGGACAGTAGGGCCGTGACGGACCCACTTGGTCAAGGCAGGCTGTAGGCGGCAATAGGACAAAAATTGACATAAAAGCTCATTATTGCATTCTATATCCCAATTGGTCTCTTCAGACCATCATCAACAATGCACTTCAGTGAATAACCATCATATAAAAAAATCTTTCCCAGCGGCAGTGCACGACCTCTGTAGCAATGGGGAGGTTGTCAATGTAATTTTGAAGATGAAACATTTTGTAGGAATTGTATTGTAATATTTTTAATGAATTTTGTCATGGCAATGTGCTGTCTACTCTACTTGATTTTTGGCTGCCAGGATTCTACTGATCTACAATCATAAAACAAATGAGAAAATGAACCCAAACACAAAAAGTGCATGGTGAAATCAAATGTGATGGGTCGAAAGGTGAATGCTTGTGTATTGCCTGGGCTCGCAAATAATATGAGTACGACTGCAACACAAAATGCATGTCGTTGAGGCCCATTTCGATGTAGGCCTAGAAGCTACCTAGTAAATAAAAGCAGCCGTCAAATGTGTGCTGGCCTGCTTGTAGGCACATAACTGGCACGCATTACCGCAAGCTCTTGGGATTCCAGATGCATGCAAATCACACAGAGTGGTTGGCAAGTGGTCGACAAGACATTCTGAAGAGAAAGATTAGTTCGGATATTAGTACATGAAAACATAGTGCAACATATTTATGTTCAAATGGTTCAAATCACACACAAATCATCACGCCGAGTGGTTAATCTTGTTCATCCATCCTGAGTAATGAATACCAAGTTGCTCATCCGATAGAAAAGATTAACTTGGGTTAAGTCTGAGTTGTGGTCTTCGAGAATAAAGTATCAAGCTGTTTCCTTGCATTCTAAAGGTTGTGGATTCAAATCTGGATAGCATCAGTTGGTTTATAGTGCACTTTCCAGAGATTATTGCTGGAGCTACAGAGTTGGTGCTTTGTGCAATACTCTTAGTAGGTGGCGTGCCATTTTTCAGGAAGGGAACTGAGCCATATGAATAAATCCTTCGAATTGTACGGTGTACAAATTATATACATATGATCAGATGACTTTATTATCAGTCTTCAGGCAGTCTAACTTGATGGTGAAGATATTGTACAGCGGAGAGATAGCAGTCAGATGACTTCATCATCAGTCTTCAGACAGTCCTAACCCGATGGTGAAGATGTTGTGCAGCGGAGAGATATGAAGTCAGATGAGCTTTATCATCAGTCTTCAGACAGTCTAACCCGATGGTGAAGTCGCCATTGCAGCGGGAAGATACTTAATCAAGATAACTATCATCAATCTTCAGAACAATCTAACCGATAGTGAAAAGAAATATTATACAAGCGGAAGATATAATCAGATAACTTATCCTCAATCTTCAAACAATCCTAACCCAATGCGTGGAAATATTATACAACGGAAAATATGAATCAGAATAACTTATCATAAATCTTCAAACAAAATCTAAACCAAATAAAGTGAAATATTGTATGAAAATATAATCGACGGCACTATCATCAATCTTCAAACAATCTAACGATAGTAAAAATATTGTACAAGCGAGAGAAGATGTAATCAGGCAACTTTATCGTAATCTTGAACAATCCTAACCTAATCCAAGTGAAGATATTATCTAGCGGAAGATATGATCAGATTATCACCAGTCTTCAGACAGTCTAAGCTGTGTGATAAATAATAACAATACTACTATACCTTACAGTATGTGCAGTACCCACACACAGAGCCTCTTGCATATTCCACTTCTCTTGATCTATGAGTAGACTATCGTCAGCAACAGAAAGCTTCGTCATCAGATGTCACTTCACTGCACCCAGCGATATTGTGTTTCATAGCTAATGCAGCAAGAAGTACAAAGAACATGTGTGCTGCTATTCTCTTCATGGCTGATCCTTCTTGTTCTATGTATTGTCAATTTAGTTGTTGGAGAACCTGTATTCAAATATAGATTTGTGGAAAAGAACTAGATAATAATACAAGCTGGACATTAATAGATAAACAAAACAAATATAGAATACCCCTAGAACAATACAGTCAAAACTTTCTTATTACTTCTCTCCACTAATTAAATAACGAAGTATCACTTAAACCAAGTGTAGCTTATTTAAAAGATGAGAACAAGTTTTTTTGTAAGGGTTGGGACGGGGCGGTGGGATGTGGAGTCATTGTAGACGGGTGTGCAATTTGGTTTGGATGTGACACTCTTGTGCCATGAAACGAAGCTGTCCGCAATTTTCTCTCTGTCATCCTCTGTTCCTGTGCATTTAAACACCATTCATTGCATGTCTAAAAAAATGATTATTTACCTTTCTTATATTAATAAATGATTTCTCTGTATGTTGTCTCGTTCAGCATCGGCATTGGTCGCACAAGCGGTTTGGCCTTAAGCTGGAAATCGTGCTTGGCAGCTGGGGATGTTACTGTATTGTGTCCGCAGCCTGCTCTCTCTCTCTAAAAACTCTTTGCTCTCGCTATAACTCTCCCCATATAACACACATTTTCTGGAATGTTTTTTTGCCTGACTTATTCTAAATTTAAAAGGAGGTAGAAAAAAAAGTAAAAAAAAATGAGATGGGAATATAAAGGGAAATCAGCAAATCAATACACAAAACAACCCAGGTACTTAGACAATTCCCCTGTTTGTCTGTCACAAAAAGACCTATCAAAAACTAAAAAATTTTCAAAAATGATTGTTTCTCCAAATTATTTTACCATGCAAAACACAGCTAATGAGCGAAAAATCAATGATAGAGAGGGTGCCTTAGAAGGCTGCAGGGGACAAAAGAGTCAAAATTAGAAATGAGAAATCAAGAAAATTTAAAACCATATGAATTAATTAAAAAAAATTTAAAATGTTTTGGGGCCCCTGTAAAGAATGCCCAAATGAAAGGAATATAAGAAAAATTAAAACCGGGAGAAAAGAAAAAAAAGGGAGAAAATTAAAAGAAATTTAATCCTCAAGGGTTTTTAAAATAAGAGAAAACAGGCATTGATGGAGCAACCTAGGATTTTAAAAAGGGATGGCGAAAAGGCATGAAAACAAAATTACATGACAGCTGATTTTGGGTTTAAACCCCGAGCCCCAAAGATTTTTTAAAAAAGTTTTTTTGTGTCTCTATGCTGATGGGGGTCCCCTAATCAAAAAATGATTCAGTGATGCTCTAAGCAAAAACAAGGAACAATCCAAGTTTAATTTGAAGGTTAAAAAAAAACTATTCATGAAAGGCCCACTTTTGGGGTGGCAGACAGGGGAGGAGATTAAGAAAAGCCCAGGGGTGCTGTTCGGGTTAAAATTTTTTTTTATCCCCCAACATAAAAAATTCTTCCTTTGGATTGAATAGGGGTCTCCAGGGGAAACCCCTTGCTCAATCAATCGCCAGACACACATTTAAAGGTTGGAACCGAAATAGAAGAGCCAAAACGTGTGTTTGTATGCAGGTTGAGAAAAAAGCAAGGAATAACTAGACAAAAAAAACACTGCCACATATTATTGAACTGCATTTTATATTGATAGTCATCTTTTTTTTTAAAAGGGAAGATTTCAGCTATTATAATAAATGATATGGTTTAAACATCCCAAAACGTTGTGGACTCTGTTACTTTTTTAAGATTGACAGAGTGAACAATATAATCAAATGCTGCTGAAACAGTTAATGGAGAAATTAAATTAGTATCAAGTGGTTATTCCCTTGTGAATAACCCAAACGTTAAACCGGGGGTGAAAAACCCCAACTTATTCCCGGATATAAAAAAGCTGATTCGGGTGACTTAAGCCAATTTATCGGGGTTTTAAAAAAAAAAATGGCATCGAAAAAGGGCGTTTTTTTTCTTTAAGATTTTGAAGCACCCCAAAAAAAAATCGAAGAGGAAAAGGGTGTTCTTTTGAAAGAAAAGCTCAAGAAGGGGAAGTTTATTTTATTTTAATGATAGTTTCCATTATAATATGTTAGGTAAATAAGTTAATGTAAAAAGTGTGATACTATCATACTTATAATTAATAATACAACACTTAAAATTATTTTTTTGGACCCTTTTTTAAACAATTTAAATTTTTAAAGAAAAAAAGATTATTTTAAATATACAAAATTTAAATATGTTGTATGCTATGGTCTGTGCCTATTTTAATTTGGGGGTATATTTTGGGACACATTTTGGTGAAAGGGGTCAAAAATTTTTGATAAAAATTGAACCATTGATTCAAAAGTTTTACAATGACTTCCATTTGATATCCTTATAGTTAAAAAAGAATCACCAATTTTAAAGCATTTTTATGAAAGTGGGAAAATGCAAGGGGCACCGTGCCAAAAGAAAAGGCATCAGGCCAAACCAGGTGTTTTTTTCCCTATCTTTTGTATCGGAATGTGAATAGCCTTAAAGTTATTTTATGAGTATTGATTACAGGAAAAACCACAAATAATTTTTATTTAGCCCAGGGGGGAATTGCCCCACCTGTTTATTTTGAGAATGTAGATGCACTTTATTCAAATTTTGAAGAAATCAAAAATTTTTGGTTTAAAAATCCATTAATACGCCCAGTTCCGGGGGCCCAAATTTGGGGTTAAAAAAGAACCACTGTTACCTGCTATATGTGGGAGGGCTTTAAGGGGTTAAAATTGGAAACGGATGCACCAGGTCGTAAATAACATGGTGCAACGACCCCTCAAATGAGGAAGGGGCAGATTTACGGTCCCCAATCTGCCTTGGAGTTTTCCCGGTAAGAATTCCAGACCAAATATTGAGGGGGCCCAAACTTACTGCGGGAGGTCGGAAAAACGAAACGAAACATAGGAATTATATTACGGGGGCCCCCCGGGGGAGCCAACATGGGGTTGTGAAAATTCCTTTGTGACAATGGACAATGGGGGGGACTAATGGTACTTTTTTTAAGGCTTGTTGGGCCCAAGAAAGAACCATTAACAAAGACAATTTTCAAACAGTAGATTATTTAAATTTTAATTTTTAAGTTGGATTAAATTATTTTAATTTTAAAACCTTGAGTGGCTGTAAAATTAAAAATCTGATGGAAACCATCAGCATGTAAAAAGGTGACAAACCCCCTTTTTTGTTCCGGGACATTCAAGACTGAATGCCCTGTTCTTTTGGGTGCCTAGTGGGGGAGGGACACAGGTCCTTAAATCTCCCCTGCAATCTGGCCCGAGCCCCCCTCTGAAAAGAGGTAATTTTTTGTCAGATATTTTCCAGATGAAACAGAGCGCGGGTAAACTACAGAAACGTTAAAAGAAAGAAAAATGGAATATTTTGGACCCCTTTGATGAGAAATGATCAAAAAATAAAAAGCAGGCAAAGGGGGATGGGGTTCAAGAAAGAGAGGGACCAAAAGGAGACCCTAAAACAATTTTTGGAGGAGGGGAAAATGGGTCCGTTCCATGGAGATTGAGAAGTTCCCGGGAAGGGAGAGAGGAGAAATTATTGCGGGCCCCTTTTAACAGGGAGAGGGGAAATTATTTTTTAAAATTATTATTATTATATTTTCTAAAGTACATGAAATTTTTTGAAATATTTTTTTAAAATGTTTAAGAAAATTTAAAGATTAATTATAAAACTGTTTTAATTTTTTTACTTTCATTTTTCCAACACTCCCCAGAAAAAGAAACCAAAAATTTCAAGAGTTAAAAAATTTTTTTCCATCAAGTCTGTTGCCGTGCGGGACATTAAAGAAATTTTGCAAAGCAGATGGAAAAATTACTCGGGCAAGATTAAACTGAAAGGGCGTTTTTGAATCAGGAAGGCAGAGCGACCTTTAAAAACGTTTAAAAAGGTTGAGGTGGGGGGGATATTAAAGAGGGGACAAATGAGGGGGGGGAGTTAGAATTTGCTTTATTTCTAAAAAACCCCTTTCCCTGTCTCAATTTCTGAAGTTTTGATTAGGGACACAACCATGAAAAAAAAATAATTATTTTTTCAATATTTTTGTAGACAGCAATGGTCGGGAAGGGCCGTTTCCATCCCTTTCGGCTTCAGAAGACTCGCTATTTTTTTCCGCCGTTTTTGCAGACCTTTTTTCTCATCTCACAAAAAACAATATTTGATAAGGGGGAAAAGGGAAATTTTCTCCCCACCATTTTTCACCCCTTTTGCTCCCACCCACCTTAAAAAATTCCAACAAAAAAAACTCCCTTTCCTATAAGTTTTTGTCTTTTTGTCTTTTGCAGATAAAAAAATTTCTGATTTGCCCGACAAGCCAAAGACAAAATTTTGGAACTTTCATCCCCTGATTTTTTATTTTTTAACCCTGCCTAGGGGAACATGGGGCTTCAAAAGATTTCGCCTCCTGCCCCGAAACCTCGCAACCCCCCACGCAGAACGGGCCCAGTTCCTTCATCATGCGCCCATTTTTCCGGGGTCCCTTTCTTTCTTTCCCCTCTGGTGCCCAAGGGGTTCTCAAATTTTTGTCTCATTCTCATAACCCGGCCCATTTATCTTCTCTTTTTGAGTATGTTTCATTGGCTTTTGTCTTGGTCTTGGGATTTGGGTTTGGGAATTTTTTTATCCCAAAAGTTTCCCCAAGTTTCTAAAAGACAAGAGGGGAAAACCACCTCAGACTCTTTCATCCCAACCTGATCCAAAAAAAACTGAAAAAATTTTTATAGAGTTTTTTTGTGGCCCTATTAGATTTTGGATTCCCTTTTGGTTTCTTTGGAAAAAGCGGTTCGGGCCCTTTTATGGGCGTGATTTTATATTTCCTCTGTGCCTTTGTGCCCTCCAAGATAGGGTAAAACTAACCCCTTTCCCAGTTTTTCATCTTCAACATTACTGGTTGTTGGATTTCACTGTTTGTCAAATTTTTTTTTCCTGTTTTATTTTGGGGCCCTACTGTCTTTGGTGTAAGTATTGTACTTTTCTTTGATATGTTCATATTTTTGAAAGGCTATTCTGAAAAAGTCCAGGTCCTCCATCTAAAGGGTCCATCTTATTCCTCTTGGTGCTTGTTGTTTTATGGCATTTTTAGCCCCAATTGTAATACTAAAAAAAGAGAGACATTCGCATCCCTGTCTTACAAAATTTTAATTTTTGTTAATTTTTTAGGTTGAGGAAATCTTTATAGAAGGGGGTAAAAAAGTTGAGTTTCTGAGCTTTGGGCCAGATTTTCCCATAGCCCTGTGGGTTTGTCAAATTTTTTCAAAATCTAAAGTTATAAATTTTCCCCCCGCACATTGTTCAAAAAATGTTACGAGGTAAATTTTGTTTTTTGTTCCTTTTCCCTTTTTAAATCCTCTTGTCTTTTTGAACACTTGTCTACTGCTTTTTTAAATTCATTATGACAATTTTGAATATCTTTTGGGTTTAAAACAAGTGATTCCTCCTTTAGCAATCTTTGATCCCCTTTTCTTGGGTTTTTTACACAGTCCCCCTAGCCCAATCCTTGGGGCAATTTTCTTTTTCCGAATCTGCAAACAATGGCCTAATATGTTTGCACTAAGAGGGGAGATTTTGAAAACTCTGCTGTCATTTCATCATTTGGTGCTTTTTGTTTCAGGACCCAATAGTTTTTTACTATTTCGCTTTTCGGAAATTTGAGGTTGAATCAAACCCCGGGGGCCCGGGGGAACCGGGGGATTTCGGGACCATCCGTTAGCACTTAAAGTGGGAGTCCATCTAACCTGCCCTGTTTGTTCCCCAACAGTTGTCCTAGGTTTTTTTGACTGGATGTTAGGTTGTGTTTTTCCCCCATAATTGTTTGGTAACTTGAATTGGTGCAGATCATACTTTAGCAGTTTTTTTTGCTTTTTTCCTGTTTTTTCCATAAATTGTCTTTTCTGTTCTAGCACTTTTTTTTACCTTTTTGTTTAGTTCTTATTTTTTTTCTTTTATTTTTTTTGACGTTTTGATCTAATGTTATTGATGAGTTTTTTTTCCCCTTTTTGTTTTTGGATGATTCGGTCGCCACTTATCCACTTTTTGTTGTCCTTTACTGGTTCCCAGAAACACTTGTAACTATTTTATATGTCCCTTTTGATGTTTCCCATTTTTTTTGGATTTTTGTTGGTGTTTTTCTGACTGTTTGACAGGATTTAAAAATTGTTCTTTAGTTCCTATATATTTTGTAGCAATCTTTTGTCTTTTATTAACTTTAAAAGATTCTGTTCTTGTTTTGGCTTGTATTTTGTTTTTGATTTTGATTTGATCATAACAAAGGGTGGGTCCCCCCAGCCAGCTCCTTTTTTCCCCTTTACATCAAGAATTTTTTCCCATTTATGTTGATTAAAGGGTCTATCTGGTTTTCATCTCTTCCTTTTGGGGGATTCCATACTTTTTATGGTCCTTTGGAAACAAGGGCCCCTTGATGCTGTTTAGACAAAATTGAAATTTCCTTTTTTCACATGCCACATCCTTTTCCCCATTATTGTTTTCGTTCGTTTTGTTTAACTTTGGTTTAGGCCCCCTTTATGCAAAAAACGCCTGAGCGGGAACCTTTCCTTTTCCTGAATTCTTAAAATGTGTTTTGCCCCTCTTCGGCTTGTAGTGGGCAGCATTGAAGAATTTGCCTTTTTTGTTCCCTTTCGGGCAAAATTTTTCAAATGGGTGCCACTTAAGGATGTTTACAACCTTTTTTTATTAGAACCCCGCTGAATGTTTCCCTTCCCTCTTCCTGAGTAAGAGGGTTTTCCCCGTTCATGTCGTTTTTCCAAAGCCGTCCATCACAAAACCCAAAGGGGATTTAGTGTTGCATCTCTTTACCACCGTGTTTCTTTTGGTCTAACATTGTTCTGAGCCCAAACCCCTACTTAGTTTTTTTTGACATCCCAGAGACTTAAACCCCAGCGGGGGTTTCCATTTTCCCCCAATTTCAATGACAGTGGTACCTGTCCAAAGCTGAACTAATTTTTTTCCCTTTTTAGTTTTTTAACATTTTTTTTTTTATGGGCAGAGTTTTTCACTCCCCAACCCCCAACCTGGGGGCCCAGGAGGCCACATTTAGTCTGACCCCCACCTGGACCTGCCCGGCAGGGGTCCCCCCAGAACAAAACGTCCTCCGCATTCCATGTTCTTGCCTATTTTAATTCCAACTGGGAACTGCCCCTCAATTTTCTGCTTCTTTTTTGGACACTAAATTTCAAAAAACAACAAATCAGCAAAACTTTCCATCAAAAAAAACACCTGCCCTCAAAACCCCACTAAACATTTGTCAGAATTTGAAAACAAAAACCCCATCACAATCCAGAGATCATCTGCTTATACACGCATTAAAATACAACACAAAACAAAGTCAAAATTTTTCCACAATTCAAATGCCCTCATTTTTTGGGCAAAGTTGTCATTGAACAATATTTTCCATAAAAAAACAAACATCTTTTTTCATTTTCACACTTGTTTGAACAAATTTTGTTTCACCCTGGCTATCTGTCGATTGCATATTCACCTTGTTTTTGGGTGATTTTTTTTTAAAATTTTTTTAATTTGAATATATTTGCTTTTTTTTTATCTTTTCCCCCTTTTACATGTGATAATAAACGCAAAACACCCTGCCCTCCTTTTCTTACCCCAATTTTCCAGATTTCAATGAAGTTCTCCCCACCAAATGCAGCCCCCGAATTTATCACTTTCAAAGAAATTAAAAGGGCCAGAATCTTTTTTTCCTTTAGGGAAAAAGGCCAGACCATCTCTCCCAAAGCTTCACACTGATTAAACTGACCATCCTGTTGCTGTAATTGCCCTTTTAAAAAAATTCCCAAACTCCCCCCTACAGCCCCTTTTTGTCGAACTACCTCTGTCTGTTTTTCTGGATGATGCGTGTCCTCCCCTCTTTTTCTGAACTATCTGTCTGTGTCTTCTGAACCCGATGCTGCTGCCCCCCTTTGTCTGAACTATTTGTCTGTCTTTAACCCCGATGCTGCTGTCCTGCCCTCGTCTGAACTACTCTGTTGTGTTTCGAACCCAATGTGCGTCCCCCCCTTTTTGTCAAACCCACCCCCCGTTCCCGAAGCCCACCCGTCCGTCCTTTTGTCTGAATACCTCTGTCTTTTCCCGAACCCATGATGCTGCTGTCCCCCTCTTTTCAAACTACTCTGTCTGGTTTCCAAATGATGCTGCTGCCCTCCCCCCTTTGTCTGAACTCCCTTGTCTGTGTCTTCTGATAGCCAGATGCGTGTCCTGCCCTTTTGTCTGAATTTTCCCTGTCTGTGTCTTGATAGCCATGTGTTCCCCATGCCTTCTTCCTCTGTAATCCGTGGATTTTCCATGTTAAACTGTCCCTGGAAAGACAAAGGTAGCCCCAGACGGAAAGTCTTTTACCGGGAGGTTTTAAAAAAAAAAAACTATCCACAGGGATTTTCATTCCAGATAAAAGGAATAAGCAGCAAATTTCTTTCTGGATGTCTTTTGCAAACTGCCCCTTACCACTGTTCTAATCTTAGGTCAGCAGAAACTTTTCATCTATCTTGGAAAAGCATTTATTTATTTTGAAGATCTTTTAAAAGGGAGACCCCCATTCTAAAATTTCAGAAAGAAAGAAAAGGAACTTTATATTTTGTAATGACCCAAAATGGGCCAAAATGTTGAATCAAGGGTTTTAAAAGGGAACCCCCCATTTTTTGGGAATCAACCACCCAAACCAAATAAATGGTTCTGTGTTGATTGTTGAGGAATTCAATATGAATTTTTTTGGTTTTTTTTTTAAATTGTATTTAAAAAGGTATGAATGAAGTTTTTTTAATAATTTATTTTTGTTTTGGAAGACTTTAGGTTCTGTGATCACTAATTCTACTCATTAATTTTGTTACCATGTTCATTATACCACACTAAAAGTATATTTCAGCTATTTTATAACATGTATGTATGTATTTTTAAACATTATGTGTATTATGTATTTATATTGGGGGAGGTGAAAAATTTTAACTTTTTGGAAGTGATGTAATGTTCAAATTCAAAATTCAAAGATGGGTGCCTCGGTTTTCAACAATGATCCAAATTCCAAAGGGGAAATAATCTGTTCGGGGTTGTTGAACGTTTAAACGTTAAAGGGGGAATTTTTCCCCAATGTATTCCCGGAAAAACGGGCACACCTTATAACCGAACAAAAATGCAATGGATGGAAGGAAAATAAGAGAGGGGTTTTAAATTTCCCCTAAACGTGCCCTGATTAAAATTTTTGGGGTTTTTACACCCCAAAGAATTTTTTTGTGGATTGTTCTAAAATGGTTTTTGGTCTTACATTTTTTTTCCAACTGGGACCAAAAACTTTTCATTTAGTTCCCTTTTGCCGATCTAAAAACATGACCAAAATTTTCCATCTTCGTTTCCCTTTTAATATTTATATGGGGTTGTTGCTGTGTTATATCTCACATGTTTCCCCTTTTTTGATACTTTTCTATCCAAAAATGAAAATGTTTAACTTTCTCCAGATTTTCCATTTATTACGATGTCTTAGTTTTGGGGGTTATAATTTTGGTCTTGGGAGAATTAAACTCAAGACCAACCTGTTCTTTAAGGAATAAGTAGTCCTTTAATCATTTAAGGGAAAATGTCGTCAATTACATAAGCAAAACCTGCAAAACCCCCCAAAAACCCATCACACAAAGAAGTTTTGGAGAATGTCAATATTGCCTTTAACCCCTATTCTTCACTTAAACCTTCATGAATAAAATCATGATTTGGAAGCCATTTCATTGAAAAAAATTAAACCCATAGTACAAAAGACTTTAAAATTTTGGGAGGCTAGGGAAAAAAAATGACTTTAAGCCCAAATTTTAGTGTACCCCTTTTGACAACCCTGCTTTGTTAACTCCCCTTAATTACAAGTTACTGCAAAACTCCTTTAACCTGACAATACGATCGGGTCCAGAGAAATGTCACCAATCACAGTAATATTTTTTTTTTACTTATATTGCCTGATTAAATATTCATACTTTATTTACTTAACAAAGTACAAACACAAGCCCAATTATCGATAAAAAGTTTGAATAAACAAGAGAACTCAAAAATAATTTTTTGTTCTTCATGAATGTAACTATTTTTTTTTGTTGTCTTTGTTATATTTTTTTCCCGGCTGTGAGTCGGGGGAAAAGAACAAGCTGAAGATTGGGGCATGGCCAGGATCAGGAGACTACAAGGACCGAATACATTCTTAACACAAGAAAATCCTTTTTGGGAAAGAAAACAGGGTGTAATCCACCGACCAGATTGGGGAGATGGGGGAAAAGGGGCCGAAAAAGGACAGCCCAAAAGGGAAAAAGGGTTAATCAACAACGAACTGGCGGTTGGGGTGTGGTTTGTTGAGGCAGTGATCGGGCACCATGGACTGTCCAGTGCTTGATGATATCCCCGATTGTAGTTATAGTTTTTTATTTAAATTAAAACAAAAAATTTTTTGGGTATATTTTAATTTAAAAAATAGACCCATAATCACAAAAGATCCACAATGCCATGGAAGAAAAAAGAAAAAACACTAATTCTGAAAGAATAAAATTTTAAAAAAAATTGGTGATAAACAAATATACAGAATAATTAGATATTTGGTTTCCTCAAAAATCACGATCCTGGGAAAAAAAAATTAGAAATTGGGCCAGAAGAGGGGGGCCGAAGAAGGTGGAGATAAAAGAAACCTAATGAATCGAAAGGGGTGAACTAAAGACATGAATTTTAGATGTGTGCAAAAGGCAACGCCCCCAAAGGAAGGGTGAAGGGGAGAGAAGAGGGAAATTTTAGATTGGGCAAAAAGCGCTCCCAAAAGGGTGGAACTCGAGACAAGTGAATTTAGATTTGAAAGAGAGCAACGTCTATAAAGGAAATATGAACTGGTGAGACAAAAGTGGGTCACAGATGTTGGAAAAGAGCAACATCCTAAAAAAGTGAGTGAATCAGAGACAGAGTAATGCGATGTGAAAGGACAAGTATAAAGGAAGTAGGAACTGGCTGAGACAGAGTGAATGAGATGGGGTGCAAAAGGCAACGTCCCATGGAAGTAGAACGGGGGAAGATGGCCCCATGCGCAAAAAAACCCCAAAAGGAAGTGAGGAACTGCTGAACGAGGAAAGCGATTGGCAAAGAGGCAACGCCTATAA
This sequence comes from Arion vulgaris, assembly GCA_020796225.1. Lineage (NCBI taxonomy): Eukaryota > Metazoa > Mollusca > Gastropoda > Stylommatophora > Arionidae > Arion > Arion vulgaris. The sequence goes on along the minus strand of JADZMA010000037.1, from coordinate 23,974 downwards.
AAAAAGGGGAATTGAGACAGAGGAATGTCAGATGTGTAAAAAGGGGGTCCATAAAGGAAGTGAGGAACGGGGAGAAGAGTGAATGCGATGCGCTGCAAAGAGAGCAAGCCCCATAAAGGGAAAGGGGTGAACTGGCTAGAGACAGGGAAAGCGATGCTGGAGAGAAATACTATAAAGGAAGTGAGGGAATGGAGGCAGTGAATGTCAGATGGTAAAGGACTATATAAAGGGTGGGAACTGGTAGAGACAGAGGAATGTCAGATGTGCTGCAAAGAGAGCAAGCCTATGGGGGGTGAAACTGCAAAACAGAGTGAATTAGATGTCAAAAGAGAACCCCTAAAGGAAGTGAGGAACTGGCAGAGACAGGTGAATGCGATGGCCGCAAAGAGAGCAACGCCCTAAAAAGTGGGAACTGGGGAGACGAGTGAAGCTGGGCTAAAAAAAGACAAAGGAGGGGAATGGCTGGCAAGTAAGGGATGCTGCAAAAACCGCCAAAAAGGGAAAAGGGGGAAAGGCTGGGAAATGAAAGAATGGCCAAAAAAAACCCATAAAGGAAGTGAGGAACTCAGAGACAGAGGAATGCGATGTGCTGAAAGAGAGAATGTAAATAAAGGATAGATTGTTGATGAGACTATTATAATTTAATTTTTATACAGGGGAAAGAAAGATGGGGTTAAGAGAGCTCCAAGGCGGCGCTTTAAGGCGCTGGGGAAAAAAGTTTTGGTTAACGGCAAATACATTTACTGGGAAGGTTTACCCGGGGAAAAACAAAATTTTTTAGGGGTAATTAAAAATGCCCCCCCGGGGCAACAAAAGGTACTGTTCATTAACCAACTAAAACCGAAAAAAAGAGGGGGGGATGGGCGCAAAATTTGTTACGTTTTGAGGATTAAACGACCATCTAGAATATCTTCGCAGCCCCAGTCCAGTGTTTCCCGGGGCAAAAAAATTTTCAGACATTGCAAAGGGAACAAGCCCAAAACCTGGGGGAATGTTCCTTTAGGAAAAACAAAAGGTCAGAAAAAAAGGCCAATTGTGATTTGACGGCTTCCCAAATCCTAACAATGGCGGGAAAACTTTTTCGGTGGTTCACTAAAGACCGCAGACACAAAAGAATGACCAAGCAGAAAAGTTTTTAGATGCCAAAACCCCAAAAAACGTTCCAAAATCTTGGTGGGGTGAAAAGAAAGCTTTTTCAGGCCAAAAAACCAAACAAACATCAAAACTCAAAGTTCACCCCCAAAATTCCAAAAGGCAAAAACCCTTAGAGAGGGGGATGAACCAGGTATGTATCCAGACAGGTTTAAAGGGAAAACTAAAGGATGAGCGAAACATACAACCAAGAAGTCACTTCAGTTTATTGTCAGAATACCCATGATCTTGGGTCCGGGGATAAAGGATGGGGCAGCGAAAATGCAGGGAAAATGGAAGAGCAGGAGGCAAAAATACCCATCCGGAGATCGTTAAAAAAACGGGGGAAAATTTGTCACAACTATATGCAGAAATTCAGGTAATAAGGTGGCAACTGGGAAAATGTTTGAAAAAACTGATCCCAACCGTTGTATTTTTATGTAAAACGCACCCAGTCTAGAAAATTACAGGTTCAGACCCTACTGTCTAAACTGTCCAACAGGGGGTCGTTTTCAGTGGATACCCCCTCACTGTGGGAAAACCGGAAAAGAAACAGCAGACCGCCAAAGAAGGTGCTGGGGGAGCAACCAGATTTCCGTTACCCACCACCAAAAAAAATTATTAAACAATCAGAAATCCCAAAAAACCAACACAAGCGATTACTATAATATGAGCAATTGGAACGTTGTCCTTCTCGCCTTAGAACAGGACCCCACACAGCCCCAAAACAAAATTAAGATTACACAGCCATGTGTAATGTGGACAGCACACCAGACTGCAAGAAAACTTAAGACTGCCCAATAGATACACTGAGGGAAACTTACTGGCCCAATGAAAAAACACTGCAGAAAACTACACGGGTTCTTTTGAGCCCAAAAAAAAAGGGAAATTTAAAAGACAACATTGAATATATAAACAAAATTTTCAAAACAAAGGGAAGGGAAAAGGCCCGGGGGTTTTGTCCCTAAAGTTGGGGAAAAAGTCCAATGAACATAGTCAGAAATTGCGCTTTCAACTAAAGCCCCAAAAATACTGCAAAAGAGACTGGGGGAATCCGAAAATATAGACAACGGAGTTTTTAGGCAATTTTCCCCAAAAAAAATATATATATCTATATATATATATATTTTATATATATATATATATTTTAATTTTATATCTATAATTATTTTTACTATATGGTTTGAAAAATGGGAACCTACCAAAAACCAGAGGGACTTTTTAAATCTTTTCCCCTTGATGCTCAAAAATTATGAACATCGGGAATGCAAGAAAAAAATAAGATCAAGCGGCAAATCCCTTCCCTCACAGTAGCGGAACAAGATGGTTGGGACATGGAAAATGGAAACATCGTACCAAAAAAAAGTTGTTCTGTGAACTGGGGGAAGAGGCACCCGGGCAGACCATGCCGATATAAAAAATGTCTGCAAAACCCCAATGAAAAAATTTTTTATAGATCCCCGCACATGGGAGGGGGCAGCTGACGAGGTTGGGAAAAAACCAAAACGGGAAGGGGAAGGGGTCTTTTTAAAAGACATGAAAGGTGAAAAAAAAAACTCAAAGTTTTTCACAGTAAAAAACCCCATTGACCGTCTGTAAAGATGAAAAAACCATATATATCTATATAGTAAATAAAATGCTGGGTGAAATAGGGGGGTCACCATGGAAAACACAAAGTAAAAAACATTTCCAAAAACCCAAACACATTTTTGAATGATAAAATTAGCCAAGAAAAACGCAAAAAAAAACATCTTTATTTTTTTGTGGCTGGCAAAATTAAAATATTTTTAAAAAAAAATTGTAATATATCATTATGGTTAGTTGATCGGAAAAATTTTAGTTAGGGGAAGTTTTTAAGATTATAATTTGATTGTAAAACCTTTTGCAAATTTTGGAATTTTTTTTTATATTTTATTGGCATTGAATTTATAGGCATAGCCATTTATAAACGGGGATATATTTTTTGATTGACATCTGTCAAAAAGTCTTTTTTAAACTAATTTTAAAAACATTCTTTGTTACGGAGTGTGAATAACTCCAAGTTTTAACACTAGGTAATCGCCCCCCCTTTATACTTAAAATGACTATTTAAATTTTTATTGAGGGTATATTTGGCATGCGGACATGTTATTAACATGAACCCTTCCCGAATATTAAATAGAATCAAACAGAAATATCAGCAAATTAAATAAGCATACTCAATTTTAAAAAAACATTCAAAATAAACCCTGAGGTTAAAAAAATTAATGGGAAAGGATTAACCTGTGGGGCCTATTTATTCATCTCACTTTAAGAGACATCATAATATGATCATTTTTTGATAACGAGAGGCAAAATACCCTTTTTTTCTCACTGTTGGACTTTTAAATATTTGGGGCATTGGAACTTCATGAGAAGTTGGTTATTTCTTCTTTTCTTTAGGATTTTTTTAAAAGCCGTATTGGGGCCCACCCCCTCTTATCCGTTTTTTTCGACCCGACAGGAGAAGGAATTTATTCTTCTGCCCCAAACAAACCAACAAGCAACAGCACAGGCGGTAAATATCTCAAAGTGACTTTCGTAAAAAACCCAAACCCTTTTACTTGTCCAAAATTTTAGATCTATTTTGATTCGTTATTTATATCTATTTTATTAGTTTGATACTGGCTTAATTATTAATTGAATAGACTAATACCAAAGTCCCAATAACACCACAGACAGTCCACAGCACCACTGGCCCGTGAATAAATTTTTAATTAAATAGGTTTTAATTTAAAATTTTTAGGGATTTCATAATCAATTATAAAATTACTTAAACCAGGCTTTCCATTTTTTGGTATTACGATTTCATCGTAAACATTTCCTTAATAATGAAAAAAGCAAACAGATCCATTTTCCCTTTCGTCTTAAGAGTCCAATGCCTTTTGATGTGCGGGCAACAATTTTCGAGATTTGATGAAAAACGATTACAAAATCCTATTCTGCGTAGTGTCCAAATCAGTAGTGACACCAGCTGTGGGGAGTCTAAAACAGTTTTTTGATCTAAAACCGGATGTTTATTGGTGTTTTCCCATAGTATAGTTCTAAAACAGCTGTAGTACTAAACAAAAAGATAGATCATTTAAAACAATGTATTGGGGACCTTCCCCCATTCCCCCGGAAAAAAATGAAATGGCAAAAATAAACCTTAGGCGATTTGATACTTTAAACTAAAAAAAATGTATAAAATTAAAGGGACAGAATCAAGCGAGGATGCGGATGGTCAGGGCCCGAAACTATAAACTTATTAGTTAGAGTTGGCTGTGAATGAAGAACAATTGGACAGGGGCCCACTTAAAGGGGGAAAAATGGGTCCCAAAAGATGGTAGCATGACCAACTATCGAACGTTATCTTTCACTTAAAAAAAGGTGGTTGAGCAAATGAAGGGATCCGGTTAAGATTTTTCTTCTTTCCCCATTTACTTTTTAAAATGTTGGGGGGGGAGGGAAATTTCAATGCATTTAAAAATGTTTTTTAAGGCCCTTTTTAACTGAATTCATTTTTGTAACGCTGTTCTTTAAGTCGTTTTTCTTTTTCGTGGCCTTCCCCCCTTTGTACTCTTTTCTTTTTCTGTGTGGTTTTGGGGAGGCGAAAATGGATTTTTGTGGGGTCCAAATCATTTAATCTGATGTTCTTTATGAATTGAGACTGGGTTTTTAAAACCAGTTTTCTTTGATTTTTTCATTTCTAATTTTGTTCTTTTTGTCACACCTGAAACCTAAAACATATCTGTGTTATGATTTTCGTCAAAGTTAAAAAGTTGATAGAAGAAAATAAGGGATGCGATTTGGAAAGAGATCGGTTTAAACGGGGGAGAAGTCAGACTTGATTTCTTGGCAATGGAATGGTAGGGGTTTTTGGGCGAAGTGGGGCGCCCGGGAAAATATTTTAGTATGAGGGTGGAGGTTGAGGGGTTACGCTGCCCCCCATTTGGGCCCCTGGGACTCCATTTTGGGGCCATTTTGGGCTGACCCCCAGTCGGGGGTCAAGATCCAAAGGAAGGTTTCGGGGGTGAGGTATGTCGTCATAAAATTTCTAAACCCAGAGGCGGGGTCTCTGTCCTGGTCTGCGGTGTTTGCGGTGATTAGGGGGGACAGGCTTCTCCCCACGATTTTGGGGGGTTGAAGATGGGTGATGGGTGTTTCTGTCTTTGCCTTTCCTGTTTGGGAAAAATGGGGGAAAATTAAAAAATGGAACGATCCCGTTTTTCGGTTTTTAGTTCCCCTTGTACAAGTAGAACGGATGTCTGGGGGCAGGTGAGGTTAGTTTAATCAGGTGCCACGGAACCACGATGTATTCCCTTTGATATTGGTTGGTTTTGTTTTAAATCGTCGCACCCGGGGGAGACCCATAGGTGTTCGGGCCCCTCCCCCAAAAGAATCAAAATTTTAAAACGATGGTGTTTTGGAAGACAAGGAAAAGGGGCTGGGCCCAGTGCAACGACGTAAATTTAATAACAAAAACCAAAAAAATTTTGTTTTTTGGAAAAAAGCCCCTTGAAAACGACTATTTGTGAGTTATAATATAAAATTAAAAAAAAAACTTGATTCTGAATAAAATGGCTTTCTTTTCTTTTAAAACCCCAAAATTCCCCCTTTTGAAAATATCTGTATTCGGCCCATGTTACTTTTTTTCGATATATCCAAACGAAAGCAAAGTCGCGCTACCACGGGCCAGAATCTACCCACAAAAATCAATGACATAAGGGAACGAGAATAAAACGCACACCGGGGGGGTCAAATAAAAAATAATCGACCAAGGGCACACCACGGCCGCTGAAAAAAGTTTTGGGGCCATACCAAAAAGAGAAATGGATCCCGATAGATTTTGGGGATGTCCCCTACCACAATGTTGGGGCGAAAAGAATTTGAGTAAAAACGGACCCCGTGTTTGAACAAAAATAAAAGGGAAAAGAATATATTAAATTGGATTGCTTGGATGAAATTCCGATTTCTGCCCGCATGGGAAGCAACGAGGTAATTTAACATTCAGGACAATTTCTTGTTTAGAAAATTAAATATTTTTGGGCATATAAAGAGACACAAAGGGTGGGAAAAAATTAAGGAGGGGAAAAAGGAAACGAAAAAATGGGTTGATAGGTTATATGTTGTGGTTTGAAAAGACTGGCAGAAACGGGATATGGGGAAAAAAAATCGTAGGACTGTTAGGGGGAAAAATTCTGCTCAGGACAAGCTTTTTTTATGAGGGGGAGGGGTTCAGGTCGCCCGTCCCCCTTTGGGTTTCTAGTACTCGGGTTGTTATTTCAACTCAGTAACGTGACAACAAAAAAGCACCTATGGGTCTGGGGTGCTGTGACAGTTGATAAAAATGAAACATTTATCATAGATCAACGGGGTTTTCAAATAAAGAATCTGTTTAATGACATTGATTTTTTTATAAAATGCAAATGAATTTATAGTAAAAAAGGGAAAAAAATAATAATAAAATCTTAATAAAATTTCCCTGTCCATAAATTTTTTATATTCTTTCATTTGCAAATAAAAAGTTACGACCCCATATCATTCATATTTACACCCTCTAGGGAAAATGCTAAAATTTTTATGAATAAATAGTAATTGTTTTTAAATTGAATATGACGAAGATATTTTAAAAAAGGTAATAAAAAAAACAACCGTTAAATTTTTGCCGATTTTATCAAGCTTTTTCATCATCAAGAGTTGTCCCCTTTCCGAACCCCATCCGCTTCTTCTTCTTTCTTTTTTTTTTGTCGTCACACTGCTACCATTTTTTCCCGTGTCGTGGTTTTTGTTTTGTCTTGCGCTGTTCTGGTGGTTGGTGATTGCATTTTGCTCTTTCATAGGATTATCACACCCTCTTTTGGGGTCTCTCCTTTTTTCCCGATGTTTTGTTGTAGAAGACGGTATCTGTGGAGTTTGGATGACTTTTTATGACAAAACGATTTATTCTTTTTTTTCTCAAGATTTAACTTTTTTTCTTATCCAAAAGTTGGTGACTGTTTTTTTGGTGTGTTTGTAACTTTTGCAAGGGAATTTTCCCGGAGTTATTTTTTTTGACTGCGCTTTTCTCATTGTCCATGTTTGGCTCTGGTAAAAAGTAGGAAAAAAAAATAAGTTCTCATCTGTTGTAGCTGTCAGTGAAATTTAAGATGAAAAATCCTTAAGCCCCTTTTTTGGCAAGGTAGCAGCAGCACACTGATCGTCAATGACATCTTTCACCCATTGTCTTCTATTTCCCCTAATTCTTCCAGGCACCATTTCCACAATTATTTTCTCTGGCACTCATGTCGTTTGATGTGTCCAAAATATTTAATTGTCCTTGATTTTATGCTTTTTAATAGTCAACTCTCTTCAATATCAACTTTTGCAGAACAGAAGCATATCGTAGTTTACTAACCTAAAATCGAAAAAATTCTATGTACACATATGAAGCACTAAATAATTAATGACCTTTTTAAAAAACACTTTTATACCTTGTGGTATTTTGGGTAATGTGGTGTTGGGCCCGTATTTTTCATTGACCGCCGGCACACAATTGGTGATGCGGTCAAAATCACGCCGATTTATGATCTAAAAATAAATGGGTTGGAATATAAATTTACCACAACTTTTAAACCTTAATGTTACCATAACGTCACATGAGGTGGAGGCCGGTCCCAGAGCGCCCACCCCCATCGCCACAAATCCTGGTGCTTGGTCTACGACGCTTGGTTCAATGAAAATAAGTAACTACAATCGTGGTTTAAAAAAAATATACAAATAATTCTCTTACGTGACCGTGTTTTTTAAACACAAACTGAATTAGTATAAATGCAAAAATATTAAACTGAGACAGATATATTATATATTTAATTTAAACACATCATAGTTGGCTGAAATCGGATGCATGTGTCCTAAACGTGTCCTATGTGAGTCTATGCGTTTAGGGGCCTACTAAACAATGTGCAACGTATACACGTTCTTGGCAAAGATCAAACGTATCACAAAGAGTGATTAAAATTGGTCGTAAAGAACGAACGCAAAGAAGAAGAACACATCATAGCCCCTTTTCTAGGCAAACTAAGATTAAAATTTAAAAAATTGTCAATAATTGTAAGCTCAAAGCAGAACTATAACACGTAACACGTGCAATTGTCTTTCGTGATAATTGCCGCCTCAGATTTTAGGAGCGGCCGCGCAGTATATTAAAAAAATAAAAATGCTCTCGCTGTCAGATAAAAAAAAAAAGTATTTCGGCGAGCGCTCGCCAACGATGCACATGCACCAGAAACCAAAGAGTACCGAACGCGCTACGGAAGAGGCGTGCGATAAATCATAAAACCACGACCCTGCCTGTGATGACACCTTGTACCTTATCCATTTCCCCCTATGTGCTGTGTGATGTTGTGCACCATCGTATTTCGCATTATATACCAGATAATAAATTAAAAACGAATTCTACAAATATATTTCGAACTCAAGTCGATCATTTCAATAGTATTATTTGTTTCGAAGCTAATGCGATGTTATTAATTTTTTCTAAAGCAAGCCTTAAATGAGTTATGCCCCTAGACTTGGATACCAAGCATGGCGGATAGCATGGGGAATGAAAATACTGTCATACAAGAAACAAATGAAGATCTTCCATCTGATCCCGAATCTATTAGCGAAGATGATAAGAGTAAAGCAGAAGAATTAAAGGAGGAAGCGAATGTGTTCTTTAAAAGTAAGACATATGTCATATATTTGATATAAGTAATGTAAGTAATAAAGTAAACGATCAAACGTGGGATTAATTATTAATTTTTATTTTAATTAACAATTGTTATATATTTTGTCCTTTAACTTTAGTTTTCTTTGAACTTAATGTCAGTTGGAGTTTAGTTTGTTTTCATATTCATAAATTAATTGTCGCTTACTCAGTTAAGTCAGTTCCCTCCTCTGTTCAGTGTACTCTGCTGCTGTCACTTTCTAGTCTAGTATATAATTAAGTTAATACTATTATAGTATATCAATATGATACCAGATACACTCATACAGTGTCCGATTTCAACCAGTGCTTACTAGGTTCGCTCTCCGTCAACCTTTGGCTGTCCCCAACCGACCTGCAAGGCAGCAGAGCAGGTTAATGATGATTTGAAAATTGATGGCAAATGAGCCAAATGCCTCATCCCATGTCCATAGTGACTCAATCTCATATTCTATGACAGTTAAGTCTATGACTATGTTTATCACTATTACTTATTATAGTTGACATAAAGAAAAATGTTTTAAAATAATTGTTTGTTATATCTGTGGCCTAGGGGTTAGTGACTGGGTCTATTAACCCGACGTTCCGAGTTCAATCACGCTGTGGACAGTTTGCTTGCAAATTGTTTCTGTTGATTTTAACAAAGGACAATGGCGCCACCCGTTCAGAAAGCAATAGAAAACTACTGAACGTATAAGTGGTGCCTAGAAAATCAACGACTCGCTTACTGTGGTTGATGGCTACGTCCTTTAGGATATGCCACGATTTTCATTTTCACAGTAATCTACTCTTCTGAGCTAGAGAGGTGTATACATTTTCAATTATTTACTTTATTGTTGACATAATAAGATACAAAGATGTGCTGTCTACTTTTCATTATGATTATCAAATATGATTTCATAACATTATCTTCTTCGAACGCTCCATAACGACCACCTGTTAACCACTTTGTGTGATTTGTATGTGATCTGAGCCTAAGAGCAATTTTGCTTGTGATTATGCACCTACAAGTAGGCCAGCACATCCGATTTCTACAATGCTTTTAATTTACTAGGCTCCTACCTTAGTTGCCTTCTAGGTAACAGTGTTACTAATCTTTGCTCCACTTAAGAGCCCTGGCAACACATGGGCGAATATCATTATAAATATGATTATTGTAATATTATTTAAATAAATGGTGTCAGAAAATTATTAATGAAATAAAATATGAAATACAGTTTTATTATGTCTGATACATTGTATTAAAGATTTTTGAAATTGCGTTTTACAAACAAATTTCTTGACATTTGCGTTATAAATACACTGGTGTTTTCAAGTTACTTTTTTTTAGGAGTTCCATCATTTCCTCCACGCACGATCACCCGACTGATGTACCAGATCTCCCATAATTTTTTTTTTTTTGTGGGTCTTATTCATGTGGAAATCTGATTCATGCAGCCTTAGCATGGTTGTGTTTTGTCACATCTTCAGCGCCATTTAGAACTCTGGTGCTTATCCTACGGCGATGTGTCCGGCTTTAGTCAGAATTTATGCTAGAGAGAGAGAGAGCCAGCACTTACTGGGTTTGTTCTCCGTCAGCCTTGGGCTGTCCTCAGCCGACCTACAAGGCAGCAGGTTGTTCCATCATTTAAAGCAGTTTGTCACAGATTTTGTTTAGGCCCTTTTAGTGTATGGTCTTTTTCATCTTTACAGACGGTCTATTCGCCAGTGATTACCGGGCCCAAATTTGGGGTGTAAATAATAGAACCACTGTTACCTGCCACGCATGTCATAAGAGATGACTAAGGAGGTTTGGCTGAAATCGGATGCACATGTCCTAAATGTGTAGATCTGCGTTTAGGGGCCTATCAAACCAATGTGCAACGTATCACGTTCTTGGCAAAGATCAAACATATCACAAAGAGTGATTAAAATTGGTCGTAAAGAATGAACGCGAAGAAGAAGAAAGCAGACGGTCTATTGGCAAGTGTTTTACTGTGACAACCTCTTAGTTTTCACCTTTCTCTATTGTCTTTCAGCTCATGCATAAGTCTCTTCACAAAACAATATACAGTGATGTTTTGACCAAAATGCCTTTATCAAGCACAATTATACACCAGAAGTGAAGAAATTTTACGGCAGTTAGGGATTTATTGTCTGATTGTATATGTTATTCCTGCCGTATAAGAAGTCAGAATGTCATTGGTTCTGGTGTATCCTTTTGCCTGATAAAGACCTTTTGGTCAAAACGTTGCTGTATATTTTTTGTACTTTGTAAAACTACAGTACTTTGTTTTTACTTGTTTCATTAGAATTGTTAAGCTGAAACTGGGCCGGACGGAACTCATGGCTGAATCTTCTTCTTCGAACGCTCAATATCGACCACTTGTCAATCACTCTTGTGTGATTTATATGTGATCTGAGCCTAAGAGTGATTGTACATTGTGCCAGTTATGCACCTACAAGTAGGCCAGTACAATCGATTTCTACGCTGCTTTTTATTTACTAGGGTAGCATCCCTAGGGCCTACATCAGTCACCTCTTGCGACGTGCATTATAGGTTGCAGTGGTACTATTCTTTGCTTCCCAAGCGGGCCCAGGCACCACACGGGCGTATGGCTGAGTAAAAGCACAGATCATATTCAAGGGTGAGCGGACATCCTGGACATAAAAACTGTTACAATTTTCAGCATCTCTCTACAAAACAAACTATGGCACAATATATAATTTTTCTTATGGTTTTTCTACAGAGGAAGACTACGTGAAAGCTATTGAGAAGTATTCTGCTGCTCTCAAGTTGAACCCTTTTATTGCTGCTTACTTTGCGAACAGAAGTTTTGCATATCTTCGCACAGAATGCTTTGGATATGCCTCTACCGATGCCACAAAAGCTCTGTCCATTGACAAGAATTATTTGAAGGTAACACCTATAAACATTTGTACATATATATATATATATATATATATATACAGACTGTAAAGAAAAATAAAAGCTATTTTTTCATAATATGAGGTTTATGGAAAGTATGAAGAAACCATGGCATGATACTAGCAAAGCAAAAAAAAGTAAGACTTCTGAGAACATGCTTATTTCCTGTGGCAACATAGATGTGAATCGTGGACCATAGCACAAAGATTAAGGGGGATTCGGGTCTTGAAAATCAAGAATCATTTTCGTTGTTTTCATATTAATATAAAATTTGTATAAGCATTTTGAAAGAGTATGACTAGAATAGTAGAAAAAATTACTAAAAAAATATGTCAAAGTGTTGCCATGGAAACAATACAAAATGGCAACCAGAAATAAAGTTTCAAATCCAAAGGCTCTGAATCTAATGAATGTAAATGAATTCTGTTTTCACTCTAAGGTGCGCACTTGTAATATCTAAAATATTACACATGATTTTTAGGATATATTAAATATTTAATTTTTATAAATTTTGGGGTCAAAATTTGGTCAAAAAAGCTGTTTTTGGGGGTGTGTTTACACAAAAATTCATAAAAACGTATATTTAATAATCCTAAAAGATTGTAATTTTTAGATATTACAATTACTACCTTAGAGTAAAACAGAATTATTATATTCATTAACTTCAGAGCCTTAGGGATTTGAAATTTTGTGCTTATGCGGCCATTTTGTATTGTTTCCATGGCAACGTATGACTTTTTTTTTTTTACTAATTTTTTTCTACTATTCTAAGTCATAATCTTTCAAACTCTGATTAAACAAATTCTACATTAATACCAAAGCAGACGAAAAGTTTCAAGACCAGAATCCCCCCTTAAAGAACAAAACGGCAGCTTTTGAAACACGATGTTACATAAAAGTACTTAAGAGCATCTTGGACATAGAAGAGAAAAAAAAAACATCCGACAAGCCAATTGAGGAGCATTGGCTCATAATTAACATCATATCCCAAAAGATGAAATATTTTGGCCATGTTAAATGTCACATTGGTTTGGAAAGAACGGTAATGGAAGGCATGGTTCCTACAGTTGAGACAGGGAGAATCAAGACAAAGGTGGCAGCAGGACATAAAAAAAAATCTTGAACATGACGCTGGAGGAGGCAGGAAAACTGGTTCGAGACATACAATTTTTCAGGTGGGTTGTGATGAAAGGGAAATGCTACTACTTGAATGAGGTATATTAGGGGAATACTGTGTTAGGTCCATATTTTTATTTGACCAGCAGCATACGATGTGTCATGTGGTCAACATTTTGTCTGCCGTCTTTACCTCCCAGTGTTTCTCATGTTCCCAACTGAGACTGGGTTTTTACCTGAGAGCCGTTATTGTTGTTCCAGCATAAAATTCCACTCTCGCTCTGAAACTACTACCTACAAAGCAAGTGCACTAACTCTACGCTATTGTGACCCTTCTTCTTCTTTCGTTGTTCTTTACGACCAACTTTAATCACTCTTGTGATATGTTTGATCTTTGCCAAGAACTTGTATACGTTGCACATTGGTTTATTGTGACCCTTATATATATATATATCTCTCTGCCTTTTAACCTGGATTGGGGCATAGGCTCTCAACCAACTCATGCCAAGTCATCCTATCTCCTGCAGCTCCCTCCAGCTCTTCTTTATATTGTTGATCTCTGCCTCTAAATCTCGTCTCCATGTATTTCTCAGCCTCCTTCTTTCGCTGTCCCTACGGGTCCCAGAAAAGAACCCTTTTATATTCCCCTCAGGTTTTCACAAAGTGTGTCCTATCCAGCGCCAGCTCTTTTTAAACCTTTGGTCCACTGGAATCTGTCTTGTTCTCTCCTTAAGTTCCTCATTTGTAATCCTATTTATATATATTTATATATATATATATATATATATATATATATATATATATATATATATATATATATATATATATATTATATATATGCAACCAATCAAATGTCATTCCTTCCAGCATAGGCAATCATGTCTCTTCACAGCCTTCTCCATGTTGTACAGGAAGTCAATAGCTACAAATGGCTGTAGAAAATAACTAAACATGATAACAACTTGAAACCAGTTTATTTTTATACATACATTGTTTCTTATATTTCAACATATTTCACCAACATTGATGCACTTATCCCATCGTTTATCAATCCTCCCAAACCGGTTGCATAGAACTGCGGCTCTGTTTTCTAAACCCGTTTCACTTCACATTCAACCCGCGTCATTCAGCAAATGTCTCCACCAAGTGGGTTTTCAGTGGACCAAAAGGTGGAAATGTTAGGGCTAAGTCGGGACTGTAAGGTTGATGTTCCAGAACTTCCACCGTAGTTGGTTAATTTTCTCCTGAGTTAATCGAGCGTATGTGGTCTGGCATTGTCATGAAGACACACTCCTGTAATCAGCAGTCCTGGGCGTTTTGATGCATCATGAAGATCGATGAACTTCACAGTATGATTCAGAATTCCATTCTCACCTTTCTTCTGAAATTGGTTAAAGCACTCCTTGACAATCCCAGAACACCGTCAGCATGACTTTCCCTGCTGATGGCGTAACCTTGAATGTTTTGACACAATGCGAAGAAAGATGTTTCCACTGTATTGAAGCACGCCTTGATTCGGGCTGGTAGTGATGCACCCATGATTCATCCTCAGTAACAATCCTGTTCAGCATGTCTTCTCCTTCATCTTCGTATCGACAGAGATGACGCAAGGACAGGCAAATCGGTTCATTTTGTGTTCCTCCTTCAATTGTCTGGATACCCACATTGAGCACACGTTCTTCAATTGTGATCAAGGTGGGTACTCAGACAATTGAAGGAGGAACACGCCGAGTGGTTACCGGGGCCCAAATTTGGGGTGTAAAGAATAGAATCACTGTTACCTGCACGCATGTCGTAAGAGGCGACTAAGGAGGTTTGGCTGAAATCGGATGCATGTGTCCTAAACGTGTAGAAGTCTATGCGTTAGGGGCCTACCAAACCAATGTGCAACGTATACACGTTCTTGGCAAAGATCAAACATACCACAAAGAGTGATTAAAATTGGTCGTAAGAATCGAACGCAAGAAGAAGAAGAAGAAGAAGGAGGAACACAAATGAACCGATTTGGCCTGTCCTTGCGCATCTCTGTCGATACGAATGAAGATGAAGGAGAAGACATGCTGAACAGGATTGTTACTAAGGATGAATCATGGTGCATCACTACCAGCCCGAATCAAAGCGTGCTTCAATACAGTGGAAACATCTTTCTTCGCCTTGTGTCAAAAATTCAAGGTTACGCCATCAGCAGGGAAAGTCATGCTGACGGTGTTCTGGGATTGTCAAGGAGTGCTTTTAACCAATTTCAAGAAGAAAGGTGAGAATGTGAATTCTGAATCATACTGTGAAGTTCTATCGATGCTTCATGATGCAACCAAAAACGCCCAGGACTGCTGATTACAGGGAGTGTTGCTTCTTCATGACAATGCCAGACCACATACGGCTCTATTAACTCAAGAGAAAATTAACCAACTACGGTGGAAAGTTCTGGAACATCAACCTTACAGTCCGACTTAGCCCCTAACGATTTCCACCTTTTGGTCCACTGAAAACCCACCTTGGCGGGAGACATTTCGCGAATGACGCGGAGTTGAATGTGAAGTGAAAACGTGGTTTAGAAAACAGAGCCCGCAGTTCTATGCAACCGGTTTGGGAGGATTGATAAACGATGGGATAAGTGCATCAATGTTGGTGGAAATTATGTTGAGAAATAAAGGAACAATGTATGTATAAAAATAAACTGGTTTCAAGTTGTTATCATGTTTAGTTATTTTTCTACAGCCATTTGTGGCTTACTTATTGACTTGCCCTCGTATTTTATCAGTTCTGACACTGATCTATTGTTGAGCCATGATGTCAGACTAATCCAACATCTTTTCTTCTGCCTTCCATTTTCTCCCTACTTGTATTTTAAAATCTTCATATTAGTGTTAGAAGAACATTGATTGCCTAATTATATTTCTTTTTATCAGGTTTTGTTGTGTACAAGACTCTTTTAACACCTTATCATTTGTTGTTTTCAACATTCCTCTGTAAAACCACATCTCTGTGGCTTTCAACACTCTTATTTGTCCATTATCCGCTGCTATACAGAAGTAGTGGTTCAATAAAGCGCTGGAGTATTCCGCATATATATACTTACCAGTATATTACCCTAGTGGGGGAAACTGAGATGAATTCTCTCTCAGGAGGAAAAACATTCACTAACTAACCAAGCAGAGGCAACAGCAGTTATTACGGCCATGCACAATCCTAACAGCAAAGACTTAGTCACATCCCTAAAATCACAATTCTAAGTAACTCAGTGTCCGTTCTCCAAGCTGCTCAATGTTGGATTGTTTTTTAAATCCAACCTGGTCTCGGGAATGATTGCAGTTTTTAAAAAAAAAGTAAAGAAGCATTTTTTCATACCTTGAGGTATATTGTGTTTTCATTGACCATCGGCACACGCAGACTGCTTTTACATTCCATTGCCTATCTGTCCTGGTAACCAATTGAGGCTCGGTTGACCTGAGAGCTGTTACAGTCGGAAAATATTCCACACCCATTTTGGAATTGAACCCGGATCACTAGCCCAAGAAGCGAGTTTACTAACAATTGTGCTGCTGGCTCCAGGAGAGGGTCGTAACCCACTGTGATATTCTTGAAAATGAGATGAGCTGACAAGGACATGGGGAAGTCTGGAGCAGCCTGAGCTATCCTAGAGCTAGAAAGAAGTAAAGGCACTCCTGAAACAATCCATGAAAACGGAGTGGAGTGAAGTAAAGAAGACTGCAAGCTAGAGCAGAACAGCATAAGTGGGCTCAGCAGAAATGAATAGACAAAGATATCCAGGCTTAGATCTAGACCTTGTTGTCTCAGATCATCCCTGCACTGCTGCCCTCCATTGGCTCTTTGGGACTCCATTTACTGGGACCATTGTTGTTTCGGACTCTCAGTCGATACTTTGGAAAATCCAGAATGGCAGGTTGAGGTAGTAGTGGATGTCATCTATAGGTTTCCAACTACCAGAGACTTTTGTGGATATATTGTACTGGTCATGCGGGTGTTCGTGGCAACATGAGAGCAGACATGCTTGCATTGAAAGCATCAGTTGTTTGGGAGTTTAGGTTGGATAGGGGATGTTCTTCGGTCTCTTGGCGACCTACTGTTGGATGGGGACACTAAAATTGATGTTGAATCAATCCAATGATTTAAGGAGTTTTGAATTACATGTTGTAAAGCTGGATGCTTTAGGGGCAGAGAGATATTTGTATTTAACCAGCGAGCCACAAGAACCATAAGCATGTATACCCTTCAACATCTGTTTGGGAGACTGAGCCTTATAGGTCTGCCTTGAGTGTTGTGACGCCAGTTCAATAACCAATGTTACAGCGGGCTGTGATGAAAGAAAGGTCAAAATGACAGGAAGGAATGGACAACTCATTTTTGCAGAAAAGAACCAAAACAGATATAATGGTTCATTTATTTTATTGTGACATGGAACTTCTTAACATAGCATGACTTTTATTGTCTATTCTATTCTTTACAGGCATACTATAGAAGAGCTTCTGCAAACATGGCTTTGGGGAAGTTTAAGCTGGCTTTAAAAGACTTTGAAGCAGTTAGTATTGGAATTGTGTGTGTTGCATGTGGGAATGCCTGCATTTCTTTTGTGTGCAATTTACTGTTTACTTACTGTGTCATTCTACCATGAAGAATAAGATCATGGGTTCAAACCCAGACCTCATCTCTCTCTTTGTAAGTGAATTTTTTTCTCGGAGATCCCTAAAGATTGTTTTTGTAGCTGTGGGGTTCATGTTTTGTGCAATATTCTCAGTAGGTGGCGTGCCATTTCAGCGGAGAATGACAGAGCTATATAGAGAAACTCTGTACAATGGAGTCAACCATTCACCTTTAGATTTCTACTGTGGGGTGGTGAGGTCATCCAGAGAGAACATCACATGAACCTGTCAGATGTCTACTTTCTGGTCTGAGTTGAGTTTGAGTTTTAGTCCTTCAGATGCTGTAGCTGGATAGGACACATGCTCTGAAATGATCCAGAGACTATTACTCTAAAGTGGGAGATGGCATGCCTGTATGCGGGGACACGGATAATAAGAAAAACGGGCCTTAACGCAAAATCAATCAGAAGTGCCATGCTATGCCCTGACTACGCCTGAATATGTGCGGGCGAGCAAAGAAATAGACTATCATGAAAACTAATGTATTGGACCCCGTAAGAAAGATGAAGTGTGGCAGTCCAAGAACTGTATAGTAGGATATGCACAGTTTATGTCTGTCATGGGTCTCTCTGAAGATGCCCACTGCCCTAGCACAATGGAGATTTTGTTGTTGCCCTGCAAGATGCTGCAAGGCATACCATCCAGACTGCTTTGTCAGTTCTTGCTCAAGAAGAATAATTAACTATTTTTTCTTTGCGTCGGTTTCTGTATGATCGCTTAACCATGAGATGGATTGGCTCTATGAAGCTGCATGTCAGTTGGAGTTACTCTTGAGGACTATTTCAATAGTTCTGAAATATTGAAGATATGCTCCTATAGTTTGAATTAAGTAAAAACAAGCAAAATATGCAAATAAAAAATAGACAATTTATCCAAATCGTCAAGTTAGACTGCAGATAAATGAGAAGACAAATATAACAAAGAAAGCTATGATAACTAATGCAGATATCACACTGAATCCAAAGGATAAAATATAACAGAGCAGTTTACCAATTTGGGTAGCAGTTTTGATTACACTGGATTTATTTAAAAAAAAAAAAAATTATGCTACTAATTGTCAAAGCAACATCAGCTTTTTAAAGTTTAAATGAAATATGGAAGTCTAAGTTATAAAGCTTTAAAACTAAATTACAAATTTTCAATTCTGATGTTGTATCAATCTTAACATATGCCAGCAAGAGCTGTGACGCAAGATATAGAAACTAAGTTGAATGTACTTGAAAATAGATGTCTTGAAAAGAATTAATATAAAATGGACAATTCAGGAAAGGTGATAAATGAGAAATGCGAACTGTTATAAAAATATAGAAATAGGTTGGGCTATTCTAGAAGATATAGTCAAAGAATCATAAATCAGGCATTAAAGTTTGTGACAAATGGCTCCAGACAGAAAGGACACACTAAGGAAACCTGAAACAAACTTTACTTGGGGAGGTGAGAAATATCAGACTCAATTTCATAGTAGAGATTGAATGCGTTGCCCAGGATAAAGTGGTATGGAGAAACTGCCTGCAGGTCCTATATAGTGGGTAACAGTGCGAGAGAAAATGGCAATACTCCACAATGTATTTCAGTAGTTCTGAAAGAAGAAGACAATACTTCACAATGTATTACAGTAGTTCTGAAACAAGAAGACAATACTTCACAATGTATTTCAGTAGTTATGAAACAAGAAGACAATACTTCACAATGTATTTCAGTAGTTCTGAAACAAGAAGACAATACTTCACAATGTATTACAGTACTTCTGAAACAAGAAGACTATACTTCACTGTATTTCAGTAGTTCTGAAACAAGAAGACTATACTTCACTATGTATTTCAGTAGTTCTGAAAAAAACAATACTTCACAATGTATTTCAGTAGTTCTGAAACAAGAAGACAATACTTCACAATATATTACAGTAGTTCTGAAACAAGAAGACAATACTTCACTATGTATTTCAGTAGTTCTGTTGATATCATATTTCAGGTGACCAAGGCACGACCAAGTGATAGAGATGCTCGAATTAAATATGATGAATGCAACAAAATATGTAAAAGACTTGCTTTTGAGAAAGCAATTGCAACTGATGATGGGAAGTGTGTAGCAGACACCATTGATATCAATAGCTTAGGTTTGTTGCAGTGTTTTTTTGTCATGTTTTATACTCACTGTTTATCTGTTATTAGCTTCTGAACTTCCGGTTTTCAAGGTGGCGGCTGTGTCTAATCCTGAGTTATAGTGAATTCAAACTATCCCGCCCTATTCATGTGTTTGGTGCCGGTTCATGTTTTCAAATTCTGCACATGGGTTGTGCAGTTCACCGTGGAATATTGTTTTCACGGATGGCCATGCAAGAGTGGGATGGCATCTGATGTTTGCTGGTAGGTGTGTCGCTTTAGCTTGAATACGAAGGTTAGGGATGAATCCGCTGTCCCTTGAAAGGTGCTGAAGTCATAGATCTAATTTAAATATATGATGTCTGATAAAATGTATACTGTTGACAGAATCCTGAGCCTCGCTTAGTTAACTCGTCACTCAAAACTACTCAACATCAAAGATGTGCTCCAGACAACAGTTGACTTCATCATAAGAACACATGTAATCATCTAAATAGCGATTACAGGAAGAAGATCTGTTATTATTGTGTCAGCCTCTGCTCATCAGGATAGAAGAGAGCAACTAGTATGGTAAAGAAGAATGGGAAAAACTGAACATTTGGCTTGTTGTTGATCTTCTTGGAACGCTTCCATATCGACTCACTTGTTAATCACTCTTATGTGATTTGTATGATCTGAGCCTAAGAGCAATTGTAGGTTGTGCCAGTTATGCGCCACAAGTAGGCCAGCACATCCGATTTCTGCGATGCTTTATATTTACTAAGGTAGCTTCCCTAGGTCCTACATCAGTCGCCTCTTATGACATGTCTTGTAGGTCACAGTGGTACTATTCTTTGCTCCCCTTGAGAGTCCCCGGCAACACATGGACGCATATGGACTCATCAAATGTGTGATTATGCCGATCAGAATAATTGTCCTAAACTAAAAGCATGGATGATGTTTTACAGTTTATGGGTCCATATAAGGGGTCTTGGGGAACTCAGCTGTATGTACCTGCAGAGCACGAAAGCAGTCCCCAAAGCACATCTTGCACAACTGTCCCAGCCTTAGCAGTGTGAGAAGGGAAATCTGGCCAACAGCAACAACCCTTCAGAACAAACTATGGGGGACCAGTGATGACCTCAAGCGAAGAGCCCTGTTTATGACACATACCGGAGAGGTTGCATAGCAGAAGTTGATTGCAGAAGAAGAAGACAGTCAATGTGGTTTATTTAAACAGCGATGTTGATCTGTATGGAAGAGGATCACTTGCAGTGACAAACTTGGGGAGTCAGGGATTTAGACCAACAGATGTCTGTGTGTTGCCTAGGCTTGCAAGGTAACAAAGAATAGTAACACTCGACCACTACAAGGCATGGTGAGAACAGAGGTAGGGCATAGGGGTCTACCCTAGTAAATAAAAAGCATTGCAAAAATCAGATGTCCTGGCCTACTTGTAGGGCTATAACTGGCATTAATGTACAATCACTCTTAGACTCTGATCACATACAAATCACAAAGAGTGGTTAACAAGTGGGAGCTTTGAAAAGAGGACCAACAGAAAGACCTAAAGTTTCATAAAAGGACAATAACAGTCACTAAATGGTCGAGGTATGAACTGGAACCTGGCACTAAAGAAGATTAGGATTTTATGCTTTTTTTTTTTTTGATCCAGAAGCACTTGAGCTTTTCAGCTGGTGCCATGGACATCGTAACCCTTCGGTTCGGTGCCACGAACACCGTAAATCAGAGGAATCTGTGGCTTTTTCTGCCATCTCGCGGAATTGAACCTGCACACACAGAGGGATAGTCACCCGTAGTCCAACACGCTACGAACACGCTGGGCAGACGGGCGATAGGCTTTTCTTCTGGGTGACCTCTACTTAAATTTAAGAGTGCCAGATCCACTACTTTGAAACGACACAACCACCAGCTTGCACAAGATCTAATGAAGATATTGATGGTCTCAGGCTATGCATGCTTTCTTTGGAAATATTCAAGTTGATTTCCGAAAAGTGTGCTCAGAATAAATCATTTGTTATTTATGTTCTTATTTTATTTCTTGATGTGTTTGTTATTTCAGTTATTGAACCAAGCTATGACGGACCACATTTACAAGATGAACAAGTGACTAGACAGTTTGTGGATGATCTCTTGAAGCTACAAAGAACAAAGAAATTACCCAAAAAATATGTCTGCCAGGTATTTAGTATTTTTCATATTTTTTGTTTGCTAGAAATATTGTCTATATTATCAACAAGGGTGACTCATCTGGCCCTAGAATGCAAATTAATGCTCAATCTACCATACTGGCAATAGTAGACAGTAACTCCATCTTCCACCTGGAATAGACAAAATAATCAATGTTAATTGTCTATTGTCTATTCCCAGGTGGAAGATGTAGTTGCTGTCCACTCTTGTAATGTTTTAAATATATAGACATTGTTATTGGGGACATCCTGATCGCTTAGTCATCTCTTGGTTAAATACCTCCAACTTCAGCAATCTTATTTGATGGAGCAGACTGTGGTCAAACTCAATGAATATTGAGTCATTTGTATGTCGTTTATTCCTCCCAGCCAATAATGGCTGACACATTCTGTTTCTGATGACATATTTTTTCTTAGTTTGTTCTCTAGACAGTTTTCAGTCCTCTGCTGACGAGATCTGTCTACTGGGTTTGTTTGGAGTCATCCTACTCTAGAAAATTTCAGCCTTCTGCTGTCAGGCTCACCAACATTCAGGCATCCTAGAAACTGACCCAGAAATGTGGAACCCATAATACCAGAGCCATGGACATGCTAACAAAACATGGCCCAAATACAACTAGAAGTCTCAGGAATAATCTAAAAAAACATACAGACATAGCAAAGAGCCATTTCACTCCAAATGCTACGAGTGCAATATCCCACCAGCACATGGATACATGTTCACAGATGGCTCAGCTACAGATGCTATCAGAAAAGGAGGCAGCGGAATCTACATCACTCACCCTCAAGAAAACACAGAAACACACTCTCTGGCAGCAGGAGAAACATGCACCAACTTTAGAGCAGAGGCAACAGCCCTTCTTGCAGCCATACAGATTCTCAATGACCAGCAAGTGTCAGCAAAAAATATTGCAGTCTTTAGCGATTCAAGATCCGTTCTTCAGGCTATCTCATGTCCCAGACAAGACAAACTCATTCAGGACATACTGCAAAATATCAGCTTGTTGTCAAAAAAATCCGAACTGGTCTTACAGTGATACCAGCTCACTGTGGCATACCAGTAAACGAAAAGGCTGACAAACTCGCAAGGGCTGGGGGAGCCTAACACAACACCACCCAACATAAAGTTTTACAGAAGCAAAGACTCTCCTGAAAAAATCAAGAAAAATGATCTGGAGAAAAACAAATGGAGGATACAACCAGAGCACGACAGTATAAATACACTAAACAGAAAAGCACAGACCACAGTCTTCAGACTTAGAACAGGACACTGCAGTCTCAGAGCACACCTCCACAGAATGCTCAGGGACTAGCAGCCTGCACCTGTGAAGCACCTAAGCAGTCCCAGACACATCCTAAGACTGCCCTAGTCTGAGTAGTGAGAGATTGGAGATCTGGCCAACAGAAACAACCTACAAGACCAACTATGGGACGGTGAAGACCTCAAGCGCACGCCTTTATGACACATACCGAGTAGTCGCAACAAAAGTTGATTGCAGAAGAAGAAGAAGGCTCATCAACCCAGGCTTTTATGCAGCTGTGCTTCTGGACACTATAATTTAATCCATATACTTGGGAAAGGCATAGAATTACAAGACAAGAAAAGAATAACTCCGGTAAGGTAGGCTAATGTGGAGGGGGCTCGATGGACATGAAAAAGGGAACTTGGAAAGGTTAAGCAGAATTTCTCCCGCCCACTCACAATGTTGGCGAGCGGATGGCCGAATAGTTAAGCATGGCAGTGTTTCTTCTTCTTCACCCTTTGTTCCCTAGGGAGGCATGGTCCGTAATAAGGCCTTCAAGCCCGCCTATCCAATGCCATCTTTTCCAGATCTCTCTACTCTAACCCCCATTTTCTTGCATTCTAATTCCCGTCTCCATGTGTTCCTGGGTCTTCCCTTACCTCTGTTGCTCAGGGGTTTCTCATTGTGTGTTTCCTGATAGAAACAACTCATGTTCATCTCCTTGATAAGCTCCAAAGTATTTTCTGTTGGAAAATAAAATAAAGAAAGTAAAACTGAACCTGCACATGTGTGGTGACCGCTTTAGGCAAGCAGCCTCTGCCATAATCCCCAGTATACTATCAGAAATAGGAAACAGCACTGCATTGCCTTTTTTTGGGGGGTGACTATGTTTTTTAC